>QKNR01013613.1:28845-48612 GCA_028031935.1 Paedocypris micromegethes | reverse complement strand
AACCCACAGATCAACTGGTGAGGAATTAGAAGAAGAAGTGAGTGACAGAGACGGTTTCCAGCGCTTCAGCGTGAACTGTTGATCAACACCTTCATTACGCAGAAGAAGCATGCGGCCTGCTGGCTTCCACTAATGAAGACAACAAAGCCATTACGTCTGCTAATGGTTTAATGTCTGTGAATTACGGTGAGGACAAGCCCAGCGACACCAGAGTCCCGACGCTAATAAGTGGCTCTGATTGTTCTTGATTGCTGAAACGCTTTACGACAAATGAAGAAGCGCGCGTCAACATTTCTTCTTTCCCTCCGCGAGCAGATAAATGCCACCAGATTTGTAGCTTCAACACACAGAAATCAAAGGGACTTTGAAAAGCATCAAAATGCAGATAATATAGGAATGGATTTTATCTGATAGACTTGCAATGTGCAAAACAATATTTTAATTGATAATTTGTTATGTTATGACAATGTTTTGTAATGTGTAGATAAACAAAAGTGTAATTATTTGAAATATAATGGCTATAAAAGCCTTATATAAGGTTATCATAAACTATATCTTTCAAAATATACAAAACATCTGGAAAGGAACTTTTTTTTTTTTTTAATTATTAGGTTAAAAAAGCATATTTTGTTATCATTACATGTGAGGATATTTTCAGTATTATTATTATTATTATTATGACGTATTACTGGCAAAAATGTATTTGTGAGATTTTTCATTTTTTACAGATTTTTCTCATATCGTTGTGTAACAGACGAGCCCTTGTGAATAAAACATTTACATCAAACGTCCATATTGTGCTTTAATAGAAACACGAGCATGTGACCTTATGAATAAACAATCACAACAAACGAGTTCGGTCGCGTCACAGTGACGACATTCATCCATCTGACGGTTCAGCTACTGTAACTTAAAAGCCGAATTTGTTTCTAATTGTATTCTCTTTGAAAGAGACTTTACCAGGGAACGTGAACTGACAGCGGGCGAGACTGAAAGACGTCCTCAATCAGGTCCAGTGAACAGGCTCTGACGTGACGGATAACAAGCCAGAGTCACCTTGTGGAAGCGGGGGAGGGGCGGACAAACACTCTTCTTCTTCTTTGGTTATAGAAGGGCGACGCTGGTGTAGAACACACCTTTGAAACAGCGTCATGCGGAGATGAAACAGGAAGCTGTCACTGAGCCGAGATGAAACAGGAAGCTGTCACTGAGCCGAGATGAAACAGGAAGCTGTCACTGAGCCCAGCATCAGATGGCAGGTGTAGTTCAGACGCTTCTGTTTCCCTCCGCACGCGCCTTTCTTTATTTACCGCTTTTAAATATTAAATAAAAATACAGAAAATATTAATACTGTAGATATTTTTCTTGATTTACTGTTACACTGCTGCGTTGTACTGTCTCGTTAATCGCCTCTCGGGGACAAATAAAGTTTCTTTGGCTCTTAATTGCATTCTGTGGTCAGATGAAGAGGGAAGACGTGCGCAGTCCGAGTGCGACACAACACGCTGAAAGCAAATATGCAATTTTCTTTTCAAAAGCCCAAATGTAATTGCTCAATCTCTGCTCGACTCGCCGTGACCTTCTCTTCTGTGACCTCTGCGCTCAGCGGCCAATCAGAGCGCTCCCAGTCCTTCAGCGCATTAGTGAGACATCTCATTGGCCGCAGCTTCATCCGCGTGTCGCCAGCATTTGCTCACGACTTGCTTTGTCTTCTAATACACAAACGCTGGTCGTGAAAAAATCCAACATGGAATAATACAACTCTCAGAATTCAAGAAAAGACGCTCTGAATCTCTCCATCATTTCATCTGCCAGGACTTCCAGAACATGATCTCTCTCTCTCTCTCTCAGACCGCTCAGCCAGGAGATTGTCTGCAAACCAATAGCACCGCAGCACAGTCTCCGCTGGTGATTATGTATATTTGTCTGTGTATCGTGTTCCCGGTGAGCCGAGCGTGAGTCACAGACACAGGAACACAAGCCCTGGGATCAGAACGTGCAGCTTAAGAGAGCAAACCTAAGCCTCCAGAGGCGGAACAGCACAATACGCTTCCAGACCTAGAAGAACATCTCACACCAGCCACCAGAAGCTCAGACGTGTCACTCGTGTGATGAGAAGGAAAGGCACGGACGAAAGGTGCTTCTTCCATTCCTCACATCCGCACGAAAAAGACACGCACAATTTGCAACAGTGAATCTAGTAAATCTAACATATTCCTATTCAAAGCCATTTACTTTGACATCGTGCTATTTAATACTGCAACACAAGAGAAGAATGTGGCACTAGGGTCGGAACAGTAACGTCATAGAAGTGAAAGGCACAAAATATGCTTCTCAAAGTATAATAAACAGTAGAGCAGAGATATGAAGAGAAATGACGTATGGATCTTTGACTGGAGGGGGAGAGAGAGAGAGAGAGAGAGAGAGAGCAAGATAGGTGGGAGTGAGCGAGTGAGAAAGATAGAGGAAGAGAGAAAATAAAAGAGCAAAAAAGTGGGTGAGCGAGTGAGAGAAAGAAAGAGAACAAGAGAGCGAGTGAGAGAGAGAGAGAAAGAGAGGAAGAGAGAGAGAGAGAAAGAAAGCAAGGGGGGGCAAGAGAGAGAAAGAAAGAGAGGAAGAAAGATAGGTGGGAGTGAGCGAGTGAGAAAGATAGAGGAAGAGAGAAAATAAAAGAGCAAAAAAGTGGGTGAGTGAGTGAGAGAAAGAAAGAGAACAAGAGAGCGAGTGAGAGAGAGAGAGAAAGAGAGGAAGAGAGAGAGAGAGAAAGAAAGCAAGGGGGGGGGCAAGAGAGAGAAAGAAAGAGAGGAAGATAGGTGGGAGTGAGCGAGCGAGAGAGAGATGGAGAGAAAATAAAAAAAAGAAAAAGAGAGCAAGAGAGAAAGTGAGAGAAAGAGACAAATAGAGAGAGAGCATGTAAAAGAGTGAATGTGTGAGAAAGGGGGGGAAGAGAGAATGTGAGAGAGAGAGACAGAGAGACAGAGAGACAGAGAGAGAGAGAGAGAAGAGAGTGTGAGTGAGTGAGAGAGAGATGGGAGGGAGGGGAAAAGAGTGGAAGAGAAAAAAAAGAGAAATGACATAAAAGGAGAACAAAAAAAGTGAGAGACAGACACAGAAAGAGGTTAAAGGTAGAGGAAGAAGATAGAGACAGGGGGAAACAGAGGAAGAAAAAACTAGACAGTCCATCTGGTCCAGGTGCGTGTGTGTGTGTGTGTGCGTGCGTGCGTGCGTGCGTGTGAGTGTGTGTGTGTGTGTGTGTGTGTGTGTGTGTGTGTGTGGGGTAGAAAATCCCTTCCATTTCTAAAATGAACTTCATTGCACCAGTATATTTATCCTGAACTGTCTGTTCCTGAAAAGAGAATGTGTGGAGCTCGGGTGTTCTGTCCAAATATGATACGGCAGAGAAAATTGTCCAGTCTGAACATATATATTATTACTGTTGGAATGTGTATGTTTTAACACATTTTACATTGATTATCATAATGTACACTATCCTTCTTTATTCGTTAATTTTTGTGTCTATTTAGCATTAAACAGAGTTAGTTTGGCTGTAAAAGACCCCACATCATTTATTCAAGTCATTTTTGTGTTTTTTGTCAATGAAATGCTGCAAAGCTTTTGATAAGTTCCTCCTCTGTGTCCCGGGAGCAGGTTTCCTTTCTACAAACACATCCCACAAGTCATGAAAGGAAAAAAACACTGGTGGCTTTAATGGAAATAAATCAAAGAAACCAAACTGTCACGCTTTGAAACACCGTTTGAGAATCATTTACCTTTCAAGATAACAATGTAAAGACGGATCATGATCTGAAGAATACTAGAGTTTCTGCTGCGAACTTCACTGAGTTCAGAGAGCTTTCTCCAGTCTCTGGTGTCTTCTAGAGCTTGAGGAAGAAAGGTTTCACTTTAACAAAACATTCTGTGCGGAAAAACAAGATGTTCTGTGCTTTTGTTTTAAAAAGAGTTTCTACTTTATTTTTTATTTTTACCTGTCTTTGTTTATCATAGTTAATATTTTCCTACCTATTCATTGGTTGTGTCCAAATTCAGATCAACACATGATCCTTCAAACCTCTCCATCTCTGGGTTTACAGAGTGAATAAATGCTCTAGTAGTCACAGCAATCTTCATCCACGTCATGAGTCTTTTGGCTAGTCGTCGTTTATCTCTGTATTTAAACGCAATCCGTAGGATTACAAACCCAGAGAACCCTGCGTAAAACTCTATTGATCCGTGTGCGTACACAAGAGGCTTTATGGCGTCATTAAATCTATTATGCATAAATAACAACAGAGTGATGATAATCATCAAGCCTTTTAAATAGTTCCTCATATTTACACGGAAACGTCTACCGTGACCTTGTGCTGTGCCATTTGATCCGTAAGTAAAAGAATTATTGATCGCGGGCTTCATAAATTGAAGGACCTAAATGTTCAAGTCACTGATTTTCCTGATACATTATCCAATATGTAGTTGGCTATTCTACGTGGAGCGATCACGCTGAGAAAAGCCTGCTCTTCCTCTGGAGCCACAGCACTGCACCATGATGCATATCTGAGGGATTCAAGAGGCCATACAAACCGCTCACAAACCATAAAGCGCAACAAAAACGACTCCGACACTTCTAAAGGCGCGTCTTCATTTAACATCAGTTCAGCCATTAACCTGCGGCCTCAGGCGAGCTCTGTTAATAAAGCCGTCCCAGAGGTCGTCTGCAGGCGCAAAAAAGCACTTGATGTTTCCTTCAAACATCAAAATCACCCGAGCACTTGAAATGATACTCAAGCACAAAGCCACCACAATAATAATAATAATAATAGTTTAGCACTAGAAAATCATTTCACACCCAGACAAAAAATGCAACTGATGTTTACGTCCCTTCCAACAAACTACTCCGAAATGCAATTGTATTCCCAGTTTCCAAAAACGAGTCTTGGAAAACGTCATTGAAAAGGGAAAACCATTTGCTTGGAACTCTGTAGAGCGTGCGACGGTCTTAAATACCACTCCAACTAAACCGGAACCAATTGAGACGAGCTAAAGCCAGTGAGAATAGGTGCGGTGGACCGAGATTCTATTAAAATTATGATAACAGTCTAAAGTGAGTCACACAGTCTGGTGGTGGTCTAATGGTTTCACTGCCTCCTCATAGAAAATCCATCTCCAGTAACAAGAAAATTGATTTAAATGGACTTTAAGCAATTATCGGCTTTATACTGGAAAGTAGATTTCTTGTTTTCCTGCGTACTCTGAAATCTGACGTCATGAATCATTGAAATATTATTAGATGTTGATGCTGTGAAACACAAATACGGTGGGGAAGATATTACTGTAGTTTATTATCGTGTTTTATTATTTTACTGTAGAGTACTTTGGTCAGCTTCATGAAAAGAGCGCCATAAATACAGCACAATTGGCGTGAAATTTTATTACTTTTATACATTCATGAGTTCCAAAAAAAACTGAATATGAATACAGTTTATGGAAAGTGGTTTGTCCTATTTGCTTTCTTCAAGGGAATGTTTATTCTTCATGTGGCTTGTTAGTAGAGAAAAAAAAGAAATCACTCAATAATACTTGGTTTTCTCTCTTTCTGGGACTATTTGAACTGCCGGACGCTTTTAAGTGTTATAGCCCAACAGGGAATAGATGTGAGTGTTTGGGCTCCAGCTCACAATAAATTAGTCAGTGATGTGAGTAAACCGTCTCATTTCTCATCCGGCCAACGAAGAGGAAACTATTGAGGACAGCAGTTCTCCTGAGGCTTCTCCTGCCAGCAATGGACATGAAAACTACTTAAGCACAAACTCATCAAGTGATCGGAGGCTTGAGCGCTGGGTGAATTACAAATATTGATTAGACTTAACTTAACCTTTTTAGTAAAAAGGCTTCAGACTTTATACTGGAAGCTACAAAAAAAAAAAAAAAAGAACAAAACTAATTGTGACGTTCAGGGGACAATAAAGTCTTGAGTTATTCGATTGTATCGAAAATTGGAAATGTTGTATTTTTATTCAGATTTCATCTTTATATCTATTTTTTTAGATATTTTTAGATATATTTCTACATTTTATCGTATTTCTATTCTTTGTCTTTTTGTTGCATTTCCCCCATTCCTATGTTTAATATCTGGGACGATCAAAAACACATTTCACTACATGTTGTACCACATATAATATGTATGTGACAAATAAAATGCAATTCGCTCGATGCATCATTTTTAATTGGAACATTAAATGAAACAAATAAAAGAAAATAAAGACAAACACAAAAGGAAAAAAAAAACCCTCTTTGTTTAAAGTACACTTTCGCTTTCACCTGATCAGGTTTCGCCACGCACGCGCACACACACATACACACACACACACACACACACACACACGCAAATTAAGACCTCAAACACCTGCCTATCCTTCTAACTTCTTTACATATTCCCTGTAGATTAAACTAGAAAGTCAGCATCTGCTGCCTGGGCTTCAACGACCACTCCATCATCATCATCATCATCATCATCATCATTTATGCACCTTTTATTTTACCTTCACATTTTTTACAAGTTTTTTGTTATCTACCCTTTCTATGTTTCTATGTTGTGCCCTGCTGCTGTAAACAAAAGAAATTTCCCCTTGTGGGATAAATAAAGTCATTCATTCGTTCGTTCGTTCATTCATCATCATCATCATCATCACTGACCCTTATTAACAAATCTACCCTGTTTCAAATGTGACAACCCATGATCGCACGGTGGAAAACCCTTAATGGAATTATACGTTAATGACTTTGAACGCGAAAACACTCTGTATGAATTTAGATCTCCAAGTTTTCAAGTTGCAGCTCAGATTACATATACATCTGAAAGCCAATCATGAAAAACACGTTTGCAAAAGCACCACAACAGCGTAGAAACACAGCCTTGATCAAACGTGTCGTGATCGTGCACATTCGCGTAAACGAGAGCTCGACCTCGGCATTTAAACGCGTGTTCCTCACCGCTTCAGCCCCTGGAAGGAAGACGGCCAGGACATGCGGGACTTCTTCAAGCCGGGACGAGTGCCGGTGTCCACCGCGTAGGAGCGGTCCATGGCTCCGGGCTTCAGGTACCTCTCGGTGTCGGAGAAGCCTCTCTGTCTCACCCGGCAGGTCTTCTTGTGGAGCTGGATGGCTGGCTGGAGCTGGTTGTGTTGCCTCCAGAGGTGTTTGGGAGCATCGCCGTCCAGAGGAGACACCTCGCTTCCGGCCTCCATTGTTCCAGCAGTCGCGAACGTCAGGAAAAGTCTGAAGCCTCCACAACTAGCGGCGACTCGACTCACGGTCACGATGCGAAACTTGGTGGAAATCCATGAGGAACTTTGACGGGAGTCTAGTGGTGTTTACGCTCCTCCCAAAAATGGCCAGAAAGATTCCCAAAATCTTCCGAGGCTTTTACGGGTGTAAAACGCAGAGGCGCGCTAAAGTGGAGTTTGATGTCCCGATCCATCCTGGTCAGATGCTCCTCATCCATCAGCGCTGGAGACAAACATCTCAAGCCATCTCACTCCTGCCTCCCCGGCGTGTAGAAGGTCTGGAGCTCCGCGTGGATGATGGGAAAAGCTTCTCCTCACTCACTCACTCACTCACTCTCACTTCCACTTACTGCGCTGCTGCTGATGCTGCGACTGATCAATATTTATTCAGCAGCTTGACTGACGGCCAGGGGGCGGAGCCTAGCGCTCTCGGCAGAACTTCAAATGACGGCTTTTTATACACTGTATTTATTTATCAATTTACATTTGGATTTCTGGCTACCAGAGTAGGTATATATATAACCCTAACCCTATATTTATAGTGTGTGTGTGTGTGTGTGTGTGTGTGTGTGTGTGTGTGTGTGTGTGTGTGTGTGTGTGTAGGTGTGCGTGTGTGCGTGTGAAAATGTAAGTTGGAGAGAGTTAGTATGGTTAGTAATGGTTATTAATAGAGTTAGTAATGGTTAGAGAGCTAGTAATGGTTATTAATAGATAGTTAGTAATGGTTATTAATAAAGAGTTAGTAATGGTTAGAGTTAGTAATGGTTAGAGAGCTAGTAATGGTTAGTAATAGAGAGTTAGTAATGGTTAGTAATAAAGAGCTAGTAATGGTTAGAGAGCTAGTAATGGTTAGTAATAGAGTTAGTAATGGTTAGAGAGCTAGTAATGGTTAGTAATAGAGTTAGTAATGGTTAGAGAGCTAGTAATGGTTAGTAATAGAGAGCTAGTAATGGTTAGTAATAGAGTTAGTAATGGTTAGAGAGCTAGTAATGGTTAGTAATAGAGAGCTAGTAATGGTTAGAGAGCTAGTAATGGTTAGTAATAGAGTTAGTAATGGTTAGAGCTAGTAATGGTTAGTAATAGAGAGCTAGTAATGGTTAGTAATAGAGTTAGTAATGGTTAGAGAGCTAGTAATGGTTAGTAATAGAGAGCTAGTAATGGTTAGAGCTAGTAATGGTTAGTAATAGAGAGCTAGTAATGGTTAGAGAGCTAGTAATGGTTAGTATGTGCATGTACGTATTTAAAACGTTTGCAGCATGTTGGTAGCATCGATAGAATCACAGTTCCAGTTACAACGTAGCCAATTAAAATACAGGAAAGTAAAAGAGCAAGTTACGAAATGTGTTTGTTGGCGACTGAAGGTCGTGGGTTTGACTCCGAGAGAAGGTATAATTGCTTTTCAATGCAGAACTGTAATGTCGTCTTACCTGTGCCTCCAGTTGCTGTTGTTATATAATTTTAAGACAATGCAAAAAAAAAAAAAAAGCAGCCACAAAAGAATCCTTGTCGCCATGTCCTGTTTCACGCCTGCTGCGGTTTCTCCAGCTCGTTGTGGTCCTGACAGGATCTTAGTTTAACCTGACGCAATAACCAGCGCACACACACACACACACACAACCATCAAATCACCTCTGACAGCGAATCTGTCCCGCAGCTCTTGAGATAGATTCTCAATCAAGCGGGATGTGGATCAGTGAAAGCAGAGTGTGGTCAGAATGACACGAGGCTGACAGGAAGGCCACTGAAAGATAAGTGTGTGTAATCGAGAGGTGCTTCCATTAGAGACAACAGGGCCACGGAGAATTGAGACCATTTATCCAGTGAAGTTGGCGTATTAGAATATTCACCACGACGCTGTGAATAACAGCCTCTCATCCGGACGGCGCGGAGCAGAGAAATGATGCATACGCACAATCACAGCGGAAGACACCACGAGGAAACAGATGATCAGATCTGCTCTTGAGTTATAAAGCAGCGTCTCCTGTGGAGTGAAGAAACCGTTTACCCTCATCAGATCAGTTTCTGTGCCGTGAGCTGATGTTGCGCGTCACTGAGCACCTGATTGATGGATTCTCACTCTCTCGCTGACAAAACTGTCAATAATCTTTTGCTTCGGATGGTAATAATGAGACAACAGTCGTCGTTCTTGGGTGCTTTGCTTTGCTCGGCCGAGTGCGCTGAAGCTCACAACTACTCAACTAGTCTAATGGGATTTGTTAATGTAGAAGATTTGAAACCAAAACGAGAGTATATAATGCATTCTAATCAACTATGTATTTAAAAAAAAAAAAAGATTGGCATTTCGGTTGTTTCATACGAGAAATATTTTTTTAATATCTCAATGATTTAGTTGAATGACTGTAATCTAATGGTTGGGGTTATGTATTGTTATTATTATTATTATTATTATTGTATTGTTTGATTGATTATGAACAAATATATAATGTAGATTTTAGTATACTACATATATACAAACATTTATAAAGTAATGTAAAAATGACTACAGTGTAAAAACCCAAACATAAATTGCACACATTTCCGTTGATGGAAAAATTAGCTTACTCTGAAGTTACTTAAATCCGGACTGATTTATTATTGCAAATCCAAACCGACATTCGGAATACATTTTTACTTTGCTCTCATAAACGATGACGTGTAATTAGAACTTTCTAGAAATAAAACGTCCCTTAAAATGCCCCTCAAACGCTCTAGAGGAGGTGTAAACGCGAGGCATCAGATGAGGACTGGAGGCTTACCTGCTGGCGTCCGCTGAGGTGATGGCGATGAGGGGCAGGCTGCTGGGCCGAGGCCGGCTCGCCTCCGTCTCTGACCTCCTCTCACAGTAGAACTGCACGGCCTGTCTGAAGGCCAGAGGCGGCAGCTGGACGCTCCTGCGGGACACAGGCCGGGGCTCTGGAGACTCTGGGGAAGCCTCTGAGAGCTGACGGATGGAGAGAGACAACCACGTGATTGGTGAAGGGTTGTGTGATAGTGATGCGTGAGCTGTGTTTGATGTAGTAACCTCGTGTGTGAATTAAACACTGTGTTTGGGTGAAAAGAGTGATCTAATTGTCACGATGGAGTTCACTTTACAAACGTTTATAGATGATCCTTCATCTGAAGCGATCGAGAACTGCAGAAAACAGGAGTTAATAGAGATTCCAACCCACTTCGATATTCCGGTCGTAAAAGGATCTTTCAAGAAAGAGATGAAAAGGAGTATTCTACAGCGACTGTGTGAGGTGAATATTTTGAAAGAGACTGATGGTGATGGTGATCAAGAACTAGATCACTAGATTAGAAGTCGGCAAGCTGGAGCTTCGAGCCGAGAAGGAGGTGCAGCTCCGCAGGCTGGAGATCGAGCTCCACCTTTAGCCCAGCAGAACGTCTCATCAGTAGATCTGGATTCAACCAGCATTCTAGGCTTTGCATCTTAAAGCCGGTGTGAGACTGGTGAACACACCAACAATAGAGCCGCTTCCCTCAATCACAGGAGCTACGTATGCTTCACAGCTCGGCGAGTCGTGTTTAAAATCTCATTTTCACATCACGTTTCACAGTCTGAAAACATAGTTACAATCCTCCACAGCTGTAAACAGTGCAAACTATTTGTGCTTCTCCTTTCTTGCTTCGGCCAGCACATGAGAGGAGCATCTCTCCCTCTGGACACAAACGCCTCTATCGATCTGACACGGAGAAAGCGGTTCTCTCTCTCTCTCTCTCTCTCTCTCTCTCTCTCTCTCTCTCTCTCTCTCTCAACAGCTTCAGGACAAAGTAGACAACACTAATCACCATTGATTCACACAAAGGCTCCCCCACAGCTTTTCCTCACACCAACAACTTTGTGTGGCTTTCAAACAGACAAGGATTTTTTTTTTATTATTATTCATTTTATTTTAGCAACTTAGTCGTTTCTAGATTCTGGAGAAAATCGATTGGAAACATGGTGTCGCAAGAAAAGGACTCTGTTTTTTTTTTTTCCCCCAATTACGCCATTTATTTCTCTCTCAGTGGACTTGGACTTTCTCTCTTGAAAAAGATTAGAAGATTTGTAGTTTCTTACAACAACAAAAGAAATCTATAAATCTTTATATCTGTGTGTGTGTGTGTGTGTGTGTGTGTGACATTACATTGAATGTATGTACACGGATATTAACGTAACCCAACCGGAGGTGAAGAAAGCATCCCGTGTGTGTGCGTAAGAGGAGGCTAATCCCTTCACAAACTCCTCACTCTTCATAAATGCGTTTGCTCACTTCTGCGCGGGTGTGAACTGAGAGAAAGGAGGGAGTGGTGATGGACAGATATGACCAAGGGCGAAAATCAATGTCATGTGTTTTTTTTGTCAACCTTAGAGTGACACTGTCTTTTTACCGTACACCTGCTCCAGCTTCACCATGTTAAGCTGTTGTTTTGTTTTCAATAATCGTTTACTCACAGAATATGAATGTATCAGTATAAATTTGATCTCTTCTTGGTCTTATTATTGTATCACATTACCGGCCTTATTATTATTATTATTATTATTATTATTATTATTATTATTACACTGCATATATTTATTTTTACTGCACTTAGTGTATTTCTACGCATTTAGTTTTGTTTTAGCTTTTACAATTTCCTCTTGCATGTCTGTTACGTTGAGCACTTTGAATTAGCTTTGTGTGTGCAATGTGCTTTACAAATATTGACTTGCTAAATAATGTCTTGTGGACGGTCTAATTTACATTTATCCATTTGCCAAATGCTTTTCTCTGAAAAGAAACTAACAACTGAAGAGCATTCGAAGCAAATCGTCTTCAGGGAAACCATTATGCAAAACTGTATATAGTGTATAACTGTACGTGACTTTTAGAACTGGTGAAGTGGCTTTACGCAAAACTATATATTCTTTAGGAAGATGTTTGAATAACATTAAATGTTAATTGAGCCAATTAACATTTAAATTCATTAGATATAAAAAACTAATACTTTTTGTTTGTTTGTTTTTTTCAAATGTTTTTACGGGCTTGACAATCTCGTAAGTGTTGAGGAATTGTTCCACCAGGGGGCAGCACAACCCGCAACAGACAGTGTTAGTGGCTGCCATTCATTACGCAGATTACAATTTGATTTTGGAAGTGAATGGCAGCTTGTGTAGAGAGATAAGAAGCGACAAAACTCTTAAGATTACTGAAAAAGCAGAAGTGTAGCGCATTGTAAAAAAAAAAAACGTGTTTCTTGTGTTATACAGAGGGAATGAGAGCAGGCCGCAGGGATTTATGCGTCCCAACCCCTAAGCTTTACGTTCTGTCTTGTCTGGATTTAACTGCGTCTAATCTTAAAATGGTGTTTTGTCATTGGATAAGAAAGGTCTACGAGCCATGATAAAGTTACGGACGGACACGCTGTGTGTTGTCTGCCTAGTCGTTATAGGAAAGACTGTCGACTGAGATCAAAGATGCTGTAGAGACAGAAGATAGGAGAGGACCAAGCACTGAAACCTGGAGATCACCCGTGGACTGAAGAGATGAATCAGTCATCTTCTTTATTTGTGTTTTCATTTTTCAGATCTGCTCAAAAGGTGAAACATAATTCTACTCCAGTGCTGATAACAG
This sequence comes from Paedocypris micromegethes, assembly GCA_028031935.1. Taxonomy (NCBI): domain Eukaryota; kingdom Metazoa; phylum Chordata; class Actinopteri; order Cypriniformes; genus Paedocypris; species Paedocypris micromegethes. The sequence goes on along the minus strand of QKNR01013613.1, from coordinate 35,735 downwards.
GATCTAATGGTAAATCTGTAAATGGCACGTCACGTTTGTCTTTTTGAGAAGTGAGCTCACCACAGCTTGCTAGAACATTTGAGGAGGAAGCCAGATGAGATCAGCCTCCCAGACTGTTCAATATATACTATAAAAGAGTTTTCACTTGAAATGTTCTTTAGCTGAGCCGTGTAATCCTGATGAATCAAATTAAAGCGCGGATCAAGGATTCATACAGCAAGTACAAGGAGAATCTCTCAAAGCCTTTAGGGGAAAGACTATAATAGTTCTGTCTGAATGAAATATGCAAACCATCATTTGACTCATAAATAAATGAGTAAGTGAATAAGTGAACCTTTGATCCAATTACAAGTTTCCTCACAGAGGTGAAGAATGTATCAGTATTTTAATTATTGGTGTTGATGCCTTGCAGTGCTTCATTGCATTTTAAAGATTGGTAAATGTGATTACAGAAGAGAACGATTATGGAGTCGCGTGGGTAAAAACAGGCACCTAAATGAGGTCCTACAGTATATCAACATTGATCTGAGCGCTCTAACTTCACCATCACTGTAGAAACCCAAAGCTAAAGCCGGCTGTGTTATAAGCTAATGAGGGAAACAGTTTGGACCCGAAAGACTATAATGGAAATCATGTTTTAACAATGATGTATTTAGGAGACGCGCAAAGCTAAAGCGACCCGCATCGCATTGGAATTTAAAAGTGTTTGGCTAATGGCTACAAGCATGAAGTTGATCCATTATGTGTGTTGTCTGCATAGCTTTTATGGGAAAGTCTGTGGTTATTAATGACTGAAGAAAAAGATGCTGTATAGAGAGAAACCAATAGTGGACCGAGAACTGAACCTTGGGGATCACCAAAAAACAAATCACATCTTTTCTATCCACATGTGGAGGATCTGCGCGAAAGTTGTGGTTGGAACCATTAAAGTAGAGAGTGATCCATGTTCTAAACAGTGACTCTAATCAAAAGTCTTGATAATTACTGCAATCACTACTGAAACAAGACACAATTCGATCCTTTTTCTTGGGTTCTAAAACTCTACTTCCTGTGATGCAAACACTGTGCCACATTTGCATTGCATATTTAAACCAAACATTATTATTGATTATAAAGTCTGAATTCCTTTCATCTATCTATTTCTGAATTTTCAGACTCGTAATAACTATGGGAGGGAACCGGAAACCCAGAGGAAACCCACATGAACATCAACATCAATGTGCCAAACTCCTTCCTTTTCTGGGTATTAAAACGCATAATAAAACGTCTAGACAGCGTAACGTCGCTGGTGTGCTTTTCCCAAAGTATGTGCGCAAAATACTAAAGGTAAATGGCGTACGGGCGACATTCATCACTGGAGAGAAGTTAGTTATTGGAGCGACCTGAAGTGCTCTGGTACCTCTCAGGATCTTGTGTTCTGAGGGTGAACTGCTGTAAGTGCTGCAGAAGGACACACACCATTAATCACCAGCACAGCCACACGTGAGGAGGTCACACACTCATGCTAATGACCAGTGTTTCCATTGACTCGGACTGGGCTGCTGGAAGCTGCAGAAGTTCGGCTGGTTCGGGGGGATTTTCACTCGCTTTCACGGCTGATTTATCTCCATTAACACATCGGTGCGCAGAAGCGTCTGTGCTGTGTACATGAACCACGGTTTACACAGTGTTTGCTCTTAAAGAAGCGTGGACCACACGTCAAACACCATCACACTAAAGCTGTTACCCGCTGCTCATATTAATGATAATAATACGAGTAGTTGTAGGGAGTTTTTCTAACTGACAGTTCTAACTGTCTCGAAGCGCACGTGTGAATACGTGAGAGGATTGTTGCTTTTTATTCGTTTGTAAACCAATTCGTTTTATTGGTTGTTGATGTTTAAGTAAATTGCTATGATTATCACCAAGACTATGACAAGACCATATTTATTCCACTCAGAGACACTCTCATATTGAGCTGGTTTGTTCGGTGTGAAGTGAACTCACATTCTCCACATGACTTCCTCCGCTGCAGGCATCGTCTTGCATCCTTCGGGTCTCCTCGACCAACGATAAAAAGCGATAAATCAGGCCAGAGGAGATGAGATGTTCATCAGGACACGCTGCTGAAGGAAAGAGAAGAAGAGATCATGAGATGAGCTCAGGAACATCTGGAAACACACACACACACACACTTTCTGCTCCGTGATTCAAACCCACAACACTAGGCCACAACTGCCCCAACGAGGCAAACAGGGCAATAAAACACAGGACGAGGCCTTACATATGGAGCATTTTACAGTATAAAATGTTGATGTAGAGTCATACTGCGCTTATAAATAATAAAAAGAAAGCGTTTGCCAAAAAAGGCATCATAAACGTTTCCCTTCATGTCTGAAAGCTGTAATCGTCCTGAGGCAAACACACAGACGAGCTTCATATCTTCCTTTTATCAGAATCACTACTTGGTTTGACCTTGGAATCACTTCACTTCAATTATACACCAAGCAAGAAACTCCACCTAAGTGACGTAATACCGCAATCACGTGTCTCCACACTGTTTAATCTAAGCATCTAAAATCTGTATAAAATATTCGCGTAATATACCACATCAAAATATTGGAGATGCAAATCATATCAAAATATGCCCTTTAATATCGCGTAGGTTTTTAAACACCGACATTCTTACGATTTTAATTAATTAAACATTGTGGCATAGATCCTTTAAGGTAAAATAAGATGAGAAAAAGAACATTTTAACGTTACCTGAGAGTGCAAACACGCATTAACGACTTCCTGTTCGTGCCCGGGTCGTTCGCTAAATGCTGCCGCCCTCTAGTGGCCGAACACGGCGACTGCAATTTGACAGCTAACGCTTTTCGTGCGTCTCCGATGGAATTCGGTTTCTTGAGATCTGCTGTGTTTACACTGGGAACTGTGGTGTTTTCAGAAGGAGGCCACATGGCTCACGACTGCAGTGAAAGCAAACTCTCCCTCTCACCATTATTTCCCCAGGCCAAATATTTGTGTCACGGGCTAAAATAGACGCATGGCATTTATTGTTTATAGAATATTTTCCATGGGAAGCGCGACATAATCCTTCAGGCCGCATTCCTTCAAGCCACAGAGAAATCCATCAAGCGTCGATCCATCACGGCCCGAGTCTGTCCATCAGCCTCGTGTTTCCTGTCCAGCTGCTGAGGGGACTGACTGAGATCTGTGATGTTCTGGTAGATCAGGCTTCATCTTTCTCTTCAACTCTTCTCTTCCTCACGCGTCACTGCTCACGTCTCCTTCCCAGTGATAAAACAACCACATTACACTCACAAGCGAGGAAAAGGCTCTGATTAACACTGACGGCACAACCAGACCGTGACTGTGTGTTCAGCTACTAACAAGACGTGTGGTTTTTAAAATCATTTTTTGACTTGATCTGGATCTTGATTCACTCGGACTCGTTGTTGCATAACACAAATGTGTTTTTTCAGTGCAGTCGCGGATGTGATTTAATGTCTAGTTCATGTTTGTGCACGTTCCAACCATTTTCTGAACCGCTTTTCCATTTCAGGGTCACGGGGAGCTGGTGCCAATCTGAGGAAAGCCAGGTCAAGTTCATTTATATAGCGCTTATCTTAGTCCGAGACCAACGCAAAGACGCTATGTGAAAGAAAAGTCTTTAAAAAGAGAAATGTCGATGAGTTTTAAAAATTTCGGAGGGAAAAGTTAAAAAGTCAGTTAAAAAGGAAAAAATATGTCTGTTGTTGTTCAGACTATGAGCTATGAGCAGAAGAGCAAGCTAGATCACCACAGTGGCTAGGAAAACAAATAATCTCGTTCTAGTCACGTGATCACAACAGCCAGCCAATCACGAGACAGACTGACTATGAGACGCTCTCTGTGGTGGAAGTGTCTGTCAGAGATGATCAGGGAGAGCAGCAGCGGCCCCAGGCTGACGTGATGGAGGTTGTGGTGTGGGCATATGCCATCACTCCGTGCGTCCACTCGTCCACTCACAAGCACACGGGCATTCTGGGAGGAACGGGAAGTCTTCACGAGGAAGAGATGTTTGAGAGGGAAGGGTGGTGTCCTCCATGACCTCATCATCTCAGCTTCTTCTGGCCCATCATCTGATCACGTCCACGTCCTGAGCAAATGTAAGAAGCTTTTCACAGTTTTTGGTTGCTTTTTGTTCGTTTGATCGTCTGGTTGTTGGGTTTTTTAAGTAAATTATCACTAAGACTATGAACAAGACAAAGAGCAAGACCAAGACGAGGTAAAAGTGAAGAGCAGACGGCTGGACCAACCAAAGACTCGGAACACGGATTCAAAACAAGCAGCAAAATTATCACTTTTGTTCGAAAACGTCACATCAGATTCACACACACACACTTGATCTGGTGAGGGAAACACTGGCACGTGGAAGGAGAAACCCGTGTGTGTGTGTGGATCACGACGCTTCACTGTGATGCTGATGTCACGAGACACTCTGATTGGCCGGGAGCTTCGGGACGCTCTATTTATAGAAGAAGACACGGAAAAACCTCGTCCACTCTCCCAAAAAAGCCAGAGTGTGTGTGTGTGTGTGTGTGTGTGTGAGAGGTGAAGAGACACTTACAGGAAGTGAGCGGTGCGGAGGTCCACGCGTCCCCTCGGCTTCCTGTCTCGCTCTCTGACTCGCGCGCTGATGCTCGCCGCGTTAAGGATGGAAGAGTTCCCAGCCTCTCGTCCAATCACAGCGCTGCGCTCCACGGCCCCGCCCCCTCCAGCAGCATCACCAGCCCAGTTCTCTCTCTTCTCCTCAGAAGGTCCGGCTCGGGTTTCACCAGGGGTTCATGGGGATTTTACACACAGAATAAGTCAAGTCAAGTCAACTTTATTTATAAAAGCACTTTTCAAACAGCAGACTGACCAAAGTGCTTTACATTAAAAAAACAATCACATGATCCAAAAACATGATCGCAATAAAATTATCAAATAAATATCCATATTACTAAAAAGCACACAAAAAATTAAAAGGACTAAATGAATGATTAAAATGATCTAAAAATAAAACCAAAATTCATGCTGGGTATAATAAGGCTTGTGGTGACCTTTGACCTCTTTATTGGGATGAGGTTTCACACTGGTTTAGTTAGTGTGTCTTTGGGACTAGAAGACGCACTTAAAAGGCTAAAACAGTGTTTTACAATGGACTTTAAGTGGCTCTTACTTATTCATATCTGGTTTGTACGTCAACAATGTGCAATATTTTTCCATTCATATTCTTACTGGTATAGATGCTGATGTGTTTGTAATGTGAGATTAGATGTGTGGTGATGTTGTGCCTCATAGTGTGAAACACACAGTCTGTTTTTGTGAAGCGTCTGAACAAACAAGAGCTGAAATGACACGTGACAGATGAACAGAGGAAGAAGAAAGAGAAAGAGGAAGATACAACATACGTTACATTTGACATGTTCCTTTTGAAAAACAGCAAAAAAATAACGAGTTTTGATTTTAGAATTGACAATAAATAGCGTATGGTCATTTATAAACAAGCAAACTCTCTGTAGTCATGTGGTAATGGTTTGCTGTATATGGTCATCATTATCTCACTCTATGGTTTATTTCATCCAGGCAGGAGAAGCAAACAAATCCAGTGTTTTTCACGTAGCGACTCTGGATTATAAACCCATGACGCTATTGAACTGAAATCAGATCATGGTGAGTTTCCAGGGTAACGCTTGTTATTATTTACAGCGTGTTAACAAGTTGGGAAACAAGCGTAATCGATGAAATTCTGTTTATATATTACACACGGTTTATAAACAGGGACTCAAAGAAACAAAAAAGCTTCCGATGGTCAGTGTAAGAAATGTATGCATATATTAAAGATATATATTTCCTATGTATATTTTCTATAAATATATAATTTTTCCACAATGACAATATAAAGTGTTTGTTATAAATATGTCAACTGAACCATTTTTTGTTTATATGTAGATTACACTAACTAAGACAAGCAGGTGAAGTTTCAAAGTGAAACAATTTCCCCGCTGTGGGACTAATAAAGGATTTTTCAATTCAATTCAATTCAATATTTTTAAGGATTTTTTTTTTTATTTTTAAACGTTTAACACGGGTCAATTTGACCTGAAGATAATAGGAGGGAAGCTGGAGCAAATTAAAGGGGATTGTTTAGTGGACTGGTTTTGCCCTGCGGATATTAATGGGCTCGTTTTTTGATTATTTAAAGGTATTCTGACTTTACAGACATTTCAAATTAATTGAATTATGGAATTCCATCTCCGTGTGACAGCGTCGGAGCGCCACTAACAAGAGAAAAGAGAGCGTTCTTCTCTGAAATCTACATTTATTCTGACCTGCGTGTTCACACATTCCTAGAACCGTGACCCACTTTAAATTTACCCACAAGGCATCAGTGAACGCTGCTCTGAGGTAAAGCTTGTTGTGCAAATGCAAGACCATGTTAGACCAAGTGTTCTAACATGTTTATTTTGCTTCTCAGCTCAGGCCAGGAATCTTTTTTTTTTATTTTTGAAACTGTTTAATTTTTATTGATAAAAAAACGTGATGTGTGTGTTATCCATATACAGTACATACGTATTGTTATAGAAATTCTAAAATCAATTACAGCGAGAATTTGATCCTTTTGAAAGAATCTAAGACAAATACATTTTTTGTAAAATGTAAAAACATTTTTTTTTGCCGTGTATAAAGCTTTTTGTACTGTTGATTTACCCAATTTTTATTTTCTAATTTGGATGCCGCGTTAACTTTTTCCTTATTTTAAGTATTATAGTATTTTTACTGAAGATTTTTTTTTGCTCAAGTCTTTGTTATATTTAATACCTGGACTTACTTGGACGTTTGTCAAGTCAATGTAGCGAAATATTGGAGAAAAAAAAAAA
>QKNR01013613.1:0-28821 GCA_028031935.1 Paedocypris micromegethes | reverse complement strand
AAAAAAAAAAAAAAAACACACCAATTACTTTTTGTAATTGTGTACATTCAGGTGCAGTAACTACCTAAGGCCACACGAAGGCGCTGTGCACACGGACCGATTAAAAACTAGGTAAAGAAAAACAAAAAGTCAATCCAATTAATTGAATACAGCATTTATTTTTCTTACATAAATATTTAAAAAGTTATCACCACAATCAATTTCACAAAACTTTGAATCCTGTCCTGGACATCCAGTCCAAGACATTCATGATCAGTAAATGAAAACCTAAAAAAGTCATTTTTATCAAAAATAGCCAAACGCCTGCCCTGTTTCACCAATCGTGCAACGGTAAGAACAACGACGCACTGGTTCCTTCGAGGGCGGCGACTCTTCACACAATCAGCACCTGGTGAGGAACACGTGTACAGAACCAGAAGGGACGTGATGAGGTAAAAAAAAAAAAAAAAAAGAACAGAATGTGTGCCGTAGGTTGATAAAACGAGGCGAGTGGTAAGAGTGAGGAGACACGTTATTCAATACATTAATGAGCAGAAATCAATCAGAAAACCAGCAGCGAGGAGCAGCATCACTCCCACTGGAACAGCATCTTCATCCCAGGGCCTCAATGATGGCGTACGCTTAAATATTCTTCATAAAAAAGTGTGAATCTCAGGCGGAGCGTCACTCTCTCTTCTTGAGCACGTGGTTGTTGTTCTGATGCGCCGCGCTCTTGGGAAGACGCTTGCCCTTGATGTACGCGTGGTACCAGAAGTTGAGGAAGAGCAGGAGGAAGACCAGCCCGTACAGCCCGATGATGTACATGAAGATGGGGAAGCGGTACGGACAGTCTTTGAGGAAGAAGTACTGGCTGATGTGACTGGTGATCAAGACAAACTGGATCTGCAAAGAGACGCCACACACAGTCAACTCTCGGGACGGGAAATGACTAGCACAAGTGTTGAAAGAGTGAGGGATGGACTTTATAATCCCTATTGTTTTATCATCTTTAGAAAAGAAAGAAAGAAAAAAAAAAAAAAAAAAAAAAAAAAAAAAAAAAAAAAAAAAAAGGTAAAATCAGCAAGATTGTAATCTTCTAACTTTATTTGTAACTTTGGTATTTAACCTCTCATGTCAATTACATTTCAAGCGGCGTCCTGCGGTGGACGGGACTTGACCCCATGACCTTCGGCGTTCCAACGATTGTGCCATTTCCAATTAGTAACGATGTTTGGAACTACGATCAATAAATCCTCACGCAACGAAGATAAAATCACTTCACTTTCCCCCAATCGTGCCATTGTGATCCATTTTAGCATCATTTACAGTATTTTGGCATTATTGTCGTCCATCACCTGATCACAGTGTCTCTTTCGAACAAAGTGTTGTTACTTTTGCAGTGTAACTGTCAGTGTTTGCAGAAACCACGAGACGTACCAGTTGCATCGACGTCAAATACTTCTTCCACCACACGAACTTCCGGTAATTGGGACCCAGGGCAGACAGGCCGTAGTAGGTGTACATGATGACGTGAACGATGCAGTTGAGAAGAGCATGAAACGTCCCCATTCCACCTGAAACATCAGCTCCAGCTTCACTATCAGACGCCTCACACAGCGGAACAGCTGGATACGCACCGCCAGAGAAACGCACCCCAAACCACCAGGTGAAAGGCATGATGGAGTGATGGAACACGTGCAGAAACGTCACCTGGTTGTACTTTTTCCTCACCACAAAGAAAACCTAGAAAGACAAACGGAGAGTTATTGATCAACTATAGTGGATCTGAATTCATTTACTCTGTTTGCGCCACCGCCTATATTAAAGCGGCAGTGTGGTTTACATTTCAGGAAACTTCAATAGCAAAAAACACTTTAAATCAAAAGATAATGAGTAGTAATAGACACACACAATACAGCGATAGGACTTTATCTAAAAATTAAAAACAATCTTGATTCGTGTTAAAAACTGTTAAACCCTTTGTGTTAAAACATTCTTCAAAAAAAGTTTGTCAAAATATTATCGGAATAAAAATGTCTTCTAATATCATCCAATCGATTACAGGGAATTAAAATGTGCTTCATAGACGATACATACACGCAAAAATGACAAAGTTGTTCATCTTCACCCATTAATACGTGATTCTGAAGCGGCCAATTCTGATCAACTCTCTTATCAAAACAATAGTGGGATCTTTTGTTGACAGACGGGGTCACATTAAAAAGCTAGTTATTTTTACATTCATCACCTTCACATTGACCTTTACTCTGAATATATGCATCTACTTGCGACACCGGAACATGACAAAGTGGATCTGAAACCAGGAGAAAATGACTTACCGTGTCAAACAGCTCGATGAACTTGGAGAAGTAGTAAAGCCAGCAGGTCCAGATCATCTGAGGACAAAACATCCATTTCTCTTCTAAATGTGGACGAATTAAAAAACTAATGACTTATGTTGATTGTGGGGGGGGGGGGTTACAAAGCGTTTAGTACTAATGGAACAAATCATTTCTAGCATTTTATTGCAAAAAGCAATGGAAATTAAAACGGCTCTTTTTCACCTGCTTTGCTTTATCTCAAAACCTTTCCGTTTGTTTAGTTAGGTTCTGTCAAACCAAGTCATCGTCCTTTAAAACGTCATTTCTCTGTGCCGCAGCTGTAGAAAATTCAACATTTGTTTTTTTTAAACCAACGTTTCCGTTCTTACCCTCAAGCCTTGAGGCGATTGCGAGTAGTCGACCAAATCACAATGGAAGGTATATCCAGTTCCCCAGCCTGACATCACAAACTGAAAAACAACAACAACAACACACAAGTGATGCGTTAAAATCAGCTGAATTCAACCATCCTGGCACTGAAACCAACTACAGAACTACTTGGTCTAATTTATATTTGCAATAAAGAAAAATAAAAATATTAACTATGGCTTCAGTTATCAGACGACGCAGGAGGATTTTGACACGTCTAAAATATTCAACGGACAGCAACAAAAATATTGAACTGCTTTAAATGTGACGCAAGAATTTGCTTTAGAAACGGAGTCATGTTAACATTTACGCCAAACATAGTTTGAAATCCAAACAGCAGAGACAATCCCACACACTCGACAGATTGATGAGCAAGTGACAATTTCCATTTCTGGTGGCACTGAAGTCAGAATGCCGTCCATCCGGTTCAACCGAGTCCCACTCACGGATCCCAACACCAGCTTTACACCATTAAAACAAACAGCGAAACCAGTGCACAGGAATCCAACCAAACACGTTTGACCAAAAAAAAAATAAAAATTTGTGCATTTAAGCCAGTTTTCATAGAAAGAAGGGACATGTTTGCGTCTCATCATTAGTAAGAAAATAAAAATGCATGAAATTACCTCATAACACATGTAAAGGGAGTACGCCACAACACTGAAATTGTAGATGACGAGGACCTGCTTCAGATCAAAGGGTTTCCGCTTCTCCATTAGTTTCGGGCCCAGCGACGTGACAAAGACGATATAGAAGGCAATGACGACTGTCGGAGGAAAGGGTGACGACATGAGGAACCAATCATCTGTCCTGGGATCTGTAACAGCAACAAGACGATCACATCATTCAAACTCAAATTATACGTGGTGCAACATGTAGTGAAATGTGTTTTTTGGTCGTTCCAGCATTAAACCTAGAGACGGGGGAAATGCAACTAAATGTGCAAGGGGGGAAATACAATAAAAGTATAAAGAATAGAAAGCGATAAAACAGGGTACAAAGATAAAATATGCCATTTAAAATGTGCAAAGGAAATACCAAAAGGTTAAAAAAAAAAAAAAAAACACAATAAAAACAAGATATGCAGATACAATATGAAATATGAATAAAGATACAAAATTCGGAGATAAAAACAAAAAAAGTACAACTGATCATTTACATTTCATTCATCGTTATTGTCATCATTGGGCGGAGTCAGTGAATTATATTTACAGAAAATGTTACAAAATTACATCATCAAGAAATGATTGCAAAAAAAAAAAAAAAAAAAAAAAAAAAAAACGCTTACCTGCGACTTTGATCATGTCATCATACAGCTGTGCAACAGTGGAAGTAAACACGCCCAGCGCCATAACTGCAGCGATTTCAGCCTTAAACACACACACACACACATCTGGTTACTAAACGTCAAGCCTCAATGATGTCCATTAAAATGTAAAATTCGGCATTAAAATCCACAATTTTTTCAGATGGTTTCAACATCGATTCAAACTTTGGATTTACTACGTCCAATTCTGTTAAAATGCGTAGTACACTAAACGATCATGTAACGTAATACAATCATGTAACACACACACACTGGCTGTATTATCAGTGTACAACATCAGGACGACACGTGTGAACCGTGAAGTAAAAACCGCTTTAAACCAACATAAACCACAAGGACCAGAAAGGCTGGTTTCTGTTGCTACGTGAAAGATTCTTATTGTGGTGGAGGAGCCAGTTAAAGTCAGCGGAGGGACCATCTCCATCTTCTCCAGCAGACGGAGAACAACAGGACGAGTGTTTGCTAACAAAGGCGAGTGTTCGGCCACAGAGGAGACACCAGCTCACCAAACCATGGAGGCGGACGGAGGAGAAAAATAAAGAAAACCCCTGTAATAATCCGTATAAACCAGCGCAGTAGCTTAGTAAGTGACACACTGGCTCGTTCTCGACTTTAGTTTCGAGTGGGATTAGGATGGCAAGCACTACAGCAACACATGGAGAACAGGTTCGGCCCTTAAAGTGACAATCACCAAGTGGATTTCAGGACAAAAGACCTGGGTGAGAGAAACAAGAACACGTCAGGTCAGATTTCACACCTGGTTCTCTCCTCACACTCGACTCTGGAGAAAAGGAGATTAGTCAACGCAAATCTAAAAACCAAAGCTGATCAGAAAACAAAAAAAACGCACAGATTTCCTGAAATGAGTCGACATCCAACTTCAAGACCTGTGGAACTACAACAAACATCTAAACCAGTTTAAACGACATCATTCTGGTTTAGCAGCCGTTCCGACACACAAGACAAACCCATCCGACGTGTGTTTCAGGGCGTACTGGTCCGTGAGGTGCTGGATCTAGATACTGTTAAACACACACACACACACACACACACACACACACACACACACACACGCCAGTTGCCATGAGACACACAGAAACTACAGAAACCAAGGTGGTGTTCCTGCAGGCCTTTAGACTCATTAAACTAACACTATGCTTGTGCTTGTCACTTGTACAGCGTTTCACTTCAGTGGTCCACCAGTTTGACCATTTCATTCCAGGTTAAAACTCGGAAAGTAGTGTACAGTGCACAGGAAGTTGAGGGGGGGAAAAAAGAATATACTTCATCGTACAACACACTTTGCTTTACTTACGTGTAATGCTGCATCCTTAAAACACTTTTAAATGATTTAGAGGTTCATTAATCATCGTTCATAACGAACTAAATGTTAATTCAACGGTGCCATGGGTTTATAAACTACACGTCTAGCTGGACTAAATCTTAATTACGCGAAGTTGAGATTAAATAAAACAGATGAAGTTGTAATTAGAAAGCCAGTGTTGCCTATTGACTCTCAGAAGTAAAGAAATAACAGAAAAACGAATGAAATGTTGATGAACACAAACACACACACGCACGTGCACGCGCACACCTGTCTTACCTCGAGAAAACGACGAATGTTCGGCTCTGTGTGTAATTTAACTGCCGCTTTCGGGTCCTTCCGTCGGTAAATCACCAGCGGTATCGAAATAATGACTTTTTAACACTTTAATGGACTTTAAAGAGCGAAAGCAAAAAGAACCTCCATCAATTAACCTTTCAAACGCGGGAGTTCCGTGCGATTGGGATTGGCAGTGGGGGGCGGAGACTTCCCCTGAAGACGAGGCCATTGGTCAAATATCAGCTCCCGCCCTGGGAATAGACACGTCTGATTGGCTGCCGTAACGTCACCAAATATAGCACTTTAAGTGGTCAAGGAACGTGGAAAAAGAATTCCACAGCATTTACAATCTTTGTTCTTATTCGATGAAGGGAAAAAAAACAAAACAATATTATTTATTACTTGTAAAATAAAAAAAAATGAACGTTTTTATTTTATTGGAAAACACATCTACAAACAAGAAGTTTCATCTTTATTTATAAAAACGTGTGTATAAAAGCATCCACCGTGATAATTACAATAAAACTTCACACAGCCTTTTATGCAAATCAGACAGGTTCATAGAGGGGACACTAGCAAATAAGAGTCCACACGGAAAGTCACATGGGCTAAAATCATCAGGAAATATCCTTATTCACAACATGGTGTTTTATTCTGGCATTCATCATCGATAGCTATTGTTGTGATTTTATCCACAGAAAGAAGTTGTACACAACAAAGACACTCTGTCGTTTAAGTATGAATGTAGAAATAGTTGACGTGAGAAATGGCGATATTGAGAGCAGAGTTCGTTGCTTTGTCAGTCTTCATCGCTGCTCCAGGCGTCTTCAAAGGCCGGATTGATCGCAGTTTCAGTTCCACCCTGTGGAAATATGCACACTGATTATTCACAAACATCAAGCTCCAGACGGGTAAAAAAAAAACATACATTAATCAAATGTTTTTGAAACATTGTATTGTATTGAAACAATTCTAATTTGTTATTGTTATTAAGCTTAATAATAATAAAAGACAATAAACTCCAAAAAACTTAAATATTAACCAAATGCTCCTAGTTTCTGATCGGTCAGTCATTTCAGCAAAGTTACTCAGAATTAAGAGAAGCACTTTTGGGGCTCAAGAGAACGAAAAACAGGTCATTCAACATGCTTCACGAAATGAAAGATAAACGACAAGCCTTCAGGACACCACTCTGAGAATCATCAGCACCACGTAACGCATGCAGGACATTACAGGAATAGCATTTCTCGGCTCGTCTGATCTTATCTGCTGATGGAGAAGAAGCTTGTTGACGTGAAAACAAACTTCCAAGACGTTCTGCCTCAGATCACAAACATCGTGACGTTTATTAGACTTGCATTGTGACATGTATCTTGACACAATGACGCAATTCTGATCTATTTAAATGGATAGATAGGAAGGAGGGTAGATGGAGGAGATAGACAGATGGATGGAAGGATGGGCAGATAGGTAGATAAACGGATGGATGGGTAATTATGAGTGTAAACAGCAGTGCTGTCAAAAGTAGTCACTTTCGTAACTTTGTTAGAAGTAGAGATATTAGAGTTTAAAAGTACTTCTGTGAAAGTAAAAGTAAAATGCCCAATATTCTACTAAAGTAAAAGTTGCGTTACTAATACTGATAAAACTACTTTTAAGTATGAAAGTAAAAGTAATGCGAGGGAAAAAACAGCATTATAGAACTATATTGTTCTATTAAATTGTTGTAATAACATTGAAAATTAATGCATTTTAGTACAAAGCTTCTGTGTAATCTGCGCCGCCTCAAGACACTAAATCACACCGGCTTCTCAGAGGCTGATCAATCTGTAAAAACTTGATTCTTTTCAAATACATGTTATGAAATAATGACCTGAATATGAACTCTTGTGTTCGAAAATCTAGCTTCAACATTACATGATCTCCTTTATATCTAGTATAAGATGGCCAGACCGCGCGCAAACCAATAGGGTGTCGGAATGATGCGAGTTTATACGTCTCGTCCAATCACAATCATTTACCGCCGTGATTTGTCCGGATGTTTTTTGTATATCGATTCAACCTAACCGTTAACGCGGCAGGTTTTAAAGAAGTAACAAATAGAAAGTGCCGATATCTGCTTAAAAATATAAGAAGTAGAAGTAGAAAGTAAGTGGTAAAATAAATCCTCTAGAAAAGTAAAAGTAAGGCACATTTCTACTTTGGTTAGGTGACACCTCTGGATGGAGGGAAGGACAGAGGGGACACAGTGGTCTTACTGGTCTGGAGCTGTTCCTCTCCTCCTCAGTGTGGGCTTGTCTCAGCACTGGAACCCAGGCCAGTATATTACAGTCCTTCCCGCCGCTGTACAGCTCCTGCACACACACACACACACACACACACACACACACACACACACAGTGAGAGGCCTGAGGGAGAGACAGCAGCACGAGGCCGGGAGCCACACCTGGTAGTCAGGGTGGAAGTGGCAGCAGTGGACGTGGTTGTAGTGACCCCTCAGCAGGGTGACCAGCTCTCCGGAGTGAAGGCCGTAGACGGCTACCGAGCTTCCGCAGGGGACGAACACAAACTCGGAGCTGCAGCCCTCGGACACGCAGAACTTCAGGCCTGTGCGGCTTTCGTTCGACACCTTCCCGTAGTTCACCTGCGGAGCCACCGGGACACAAAGATCTCACTAGTGCTGTCACACCATTAAAACGTGTTTACCTAGTTAATCGCACTTCCCTGGACAAATTAATGGCGATTAATGGTGATCAAATGACTAAAGCTTGAAATAATGGATAATGAGGTGTAATATGTAAATGAATGTCAACTCGACACTAAATATACACTCGTTTAAATACTGCAATATCATTTAGTATCATTTTTGTTCAATTTGCAATATATTTTCTCGGTTTTTTAACCCTCCGAGGTCGAGTCACTCTTTATTCTAGATAAAACACACTAAAAAATTCAATTTTTGGAGTTACATATAAGTGTTACACGTCAATTGAAAGTTTGAAGAGCCCATTTTTTAGGTTACACTCTTAATAAAAACAGGACATTGTGCTTTTTGTAAAAATAAATAAATAACAATAATAAAACTAAAACTTGAAGCACGTTTTGCCTTCTTTTTGTCAGCTGAAGACAAAATAACTTCATAAATACTTATTACTCTAACATGAAACATGTCTTACAATGTACATAAAGAAATGACATAAAGCTTAGAATGTCTGTTTTTAAATAAGTGTAAGTAAATACAGTATTGTCTTTATCTATTCCCTATCAATCTACAGTGGTGGCTTGTTGAACAGAGATTTGACGAACACGTTACGTATTTGCAGTTAAAAACGTCTAAATAAGGTGGAGTCTCAGTTTTGTGTCTGTCATGAAACACTTTCACCTGCTGCTATTTAGGCGTAAAGTAGTCACTCTGAGCTTCTGATCATAATGAGCCGCACCTGGGTGACACTTTCACCAAACCGAAAAAGAAAAAAACTGCAACTGTGATTAATGGCGTTAAAAAAAACTAAACTCGATTAAGCTCTTCAAATGAATCGCGTGCGTTAACTAGTTAACTTTGACAGCCCGGGGAATAACAGATCAGTCATTGCACCGTATGTACGGTCGATTGCGATTATCCGATGATGGAGAACACGATCTCACTAAAGTGTTTTCCCCGTTGGCGCTGTTCCAGAGACGCATGCGATCATCCGTCCCTGTGGTGAGGAGGTGAAGCCCGTCAGACGTGAAGCACAATCCGTTCGCTCGCCCGTCGTGTGCCGTGTTTACTGTGAAACAACACACTTCAGTCACGCCCTCCATCATGTGCACGATGACCTGTTCACCTGCTTCGCTTGAGGACTTGGACTTGTCTCCATTGTGCTGGTCCAGAGTGAAAAGACTCCCAGAAGCTTTCCTCACATCCCAGAGGCGAACGCGACTGTCCGTGCTGAAGAGAAGGTCAAGAGGTCACGATAACAAACCCAATCAGACACGCAGACAACAGCACGATTGCATGGCTACATTCAGAAATGGTTTCCAGTCCCTTGAGTTTCACATCTGGGAATTCAGAAAATGCCAGATAGGAAGTAACTGTTATTTAATAGCATTTATTACTTGCTTCGAAATTCCACAAGCTCTTAAATGTGTTCTGGAAGCAACATAGAACACACTTACCAGACAAAACAATCAACGTGTCCATTTATTCCTAATTAATTTTCATAGAAGGTGAGACTGTTGAGAAGATCCCAACTGACCAATTATCAAACAACAGCAGGTGTCTGTGTGTGTGTGTGTGTGTGTGTGTGTGTGTGTGTGTGTGTGTGTGTGGAGAATATCACTGTATATTTGCACGTAGACGTAGATTATGCCGTAAGTCAGGAGAAAGTCGTCTCTTGTTTATCTCAACTACATTTCTTTGCTGTTCCCGTCTTATCAAGTCAAACTCTAGCACGATACAATCACATGAATGTTGAACTGCACATTACTGTAGAAGGTCATTAAAATAAAGGGAACAATCAGAAAAATTATTTTGCGATATCCAATAATCTCTTTGGCCTCGGAAACTCCTGCCTGATTATTCTTTAACCCTCTTTTTTACCAATATACTGTTCCAAATCATCTTGACCATTTGTATCATGAAAAGAGACTATGCTATGAGAAGTAGGTGTCGGTGTAGATGTCCTCACCTAGCAGTGGCCAGGACGTGCTCGTAGCGTGGAGACCATCTGACTGACAGGATCTCACCTCTGTGACCTGATGAGAAAACCACCCTCATCACAACTCACCTTCTGATCTCAGTGAGGCGGCCGGCAGAAGAAGAACTTGGTGTTTAAAGCACCGTACTTACTTTACTCACCCTGTAAGATGTGGATGCACGAGCCAGACTTCAGATCACAAAGCTGAACTTTAGGGTCTTTGGTACCAACTGCCAACACAAAGCACAACGGAGCAGAGTGAAACACGGGCAAAACTGTGAAAGGCTCAAATAAAGTTGCAATTAAAGTTCAAAGGTAATGCTAGAGGACTGTGGTTCAGACCTGCTACCAGACTGTGTTTCCTTGCTATAGGTGACATGTGGTGGCAGTAGACGTTTCCCTCAAACTGAAACTCCTCAGCTGGCTAAAAACATAAGGAATTAGATTAGTGCAAAAAATATTGAACGTAAATTTGGAAGAAACGAACATGCTTCACATTTACGTTCGTTTTCCTTTACGTTTTCGTTCGAAACTTTTTTTTCCGCTTCAGGTTTATCGTTCGCTTTTTTTTTTTTTTTGCATACGCTTTCGTTCGAAACTTTTTTTTTTTCGCTTCAGGTTTTTCGTTCGCTTTTTTTTTGCGTTTGGAGTTTTGTCCCAAAATTCACGTGGGGGCGGGCCTTCTCTGATTGGAGGGTGAGAATGTGATGGACAGATGCATTAACGGTGAGAATGTGATCGACTGGAAGAGGAGGAGGAGTTTAAAGAAAATTTAAAAACGGACGTAAATGTGAAGCATTTTCGTTCGTTTCTTCGAAATTCACGTTCAATATTTTTGGCACTAATCTAAATCCATAAAAACACAGAAGAATGTACGAAAATAAAATCATAAAACAGCTCACACTTTTAATTGAAAGACCTTTGGTGTATCGAGCACACACACACACACACACACACACACACCTTCAGAGTCTCTGCATCCCAGACTTTCATGGTTTTGTCGAAGGAGCTGGACACAAACATGCCGGTGTCGTGCGGATACCACTGCACGGTCTCCACGCTGAACTTATGCACATGTCGACTGGACCTTCAGAGCACAAAACACTCGTGAAGCACCACGGCGAGGAGAAGCACACTGCCATCTGCTGGTCACGCTCTTCACCTGCCCACGCTACACACAGCTTTGCACGAATAGTGAGGCTTCTTGCTGTTGTTCTCCAGGTCGTAGATGACAATCACTCCATCAGATCCTCCTGACAACATACTGGAATAACAAACATTTGCTGATATTAAAAGTCGTTCAATTAGAGTGATGTATTTGGATATTCAAGGTCAATTAAGGCCTTATAAACACATGTTTGTTGTTTGCTTTTTGCAATACTCACTAACGTCCTTCAATGACCTCGATGTCCAAGGTGTTAATGCCATTTCCATGAATCCGGTCAACATCTCTATCATGATTCAGCTCCAGACTAAGTACCCTAGACACACAAACAAACAATGTGATAGTTTGTTAACATTGTTTTCATTTTTTATTACTTTGACATTACATTATGACTTGTGCAAAACACCCCACGTAAGTCATTTTTTAATGAACTGCTGCTTATAAACAGTTATAGTCACAATAATCACAAAACAAAAGGCAACACTCCAGAAATATAAATATAGAAAACCGTATAAAATGCAGCTATATGTGAAATATGTTTAAAATACCTCCGTGTAGATTCTGCACGTCTCAGACGAACTGGCTCGTCAAGCCCCGATCGCCTTGCAGAGAGAAAACTGAGCATCTCTGTAAAAACATCCGAGCTTTGTTTACATCTGCATTATGCGATATAGCATGGTCGTCGGTGTAAAACTACATCTGAAGGCTGATAAAGATCTTTAATGCAAAAAAATCCGTCGCGGATATTTATTTTACCTAAACGTATAAGAAGTCATTCTGTAGGAGACTTAAAATTAATTCATTTCTACAATTTCCGATACAAAATATGAAGTGCACTTTGTGAGGGCGGCCATCTTGTGACGCAGCCAGGCTGCTGTGAGCTGATTGGTCAAGACAAGCGCAGGAACCAATGAAACATCACGTATGACGTACTGACGTAAAACCGGGACGTAACCGCGTTCCCTGTGCTTAGCGTACATGTGTTTGCGTGTTTACATTTTTTACGGCGCAAACACTGACGATGAGTCGTATTATCGCTTTACTGCGGAGAACATTTGGAGTGGTAAAGCAGCACGTCGGTACGGATCATTTTGGGAATAAATATTACTACATTCCCGAGCAGAAGTCATTGACGGGTAGGTCATGTGTCTGGGATTCATCTCATCTAATCTGGCTAATTCGTCATTCAGAATGAATAACCTCCTGAAAACTGTTGGGGTTTATTTTTGAAATGTTGAAATAATTTAAAAAATATAACAATACACCTTAAGTATGTATAAATGTTCATGGTGCACAATATGCAACTTTTTTGATAATCGACGCCTTCAAATCACTTTTCCAAACATTTCATTTATTGTATGTGCTTTGGTTTCCAGGACGAACTATCAGACCCAGACGCCTGGTGGAAGCTGCTAATCCCAATCCATTCGAGTATGTGGAGGGAAGCATTCCATCTGAATGGGATGGTATGGAAAGAACACATTTACTTTTAGTTTGTTTTTTTTTAAGAATTTTAAAAAGATTGGACTAGTATAAAGGTTGTATTGCTGTTGGCTTTCTTTTTTTTTAGGATTAAAAAATAAATAATAAAATAAAGGTACACAGGTCCCTTTATTATCGGAGACAATTTAATATGATACAAACACAAGATACGTAACTAAAAAGTAAAAGTATTCATGAGTAATTTATATAATTCAACCAGTTGAATAGTTTGTCAGTTTTGCCTTGTTGATCTCAACGCCATCAAATTATTAATAGAGTAAAGAGTTGATACAGATTAATATGTTTATTCTTCCCCATAGCTTGGATTAGAGGCAGAAGAAAGCAGCCGCCTACATTAGAGGTATTTATTGTTTATTTAGGAATTAATTACTATTATATTGTAAATATAGGAATAACTCGGTGTTATTGTTATCACTGCTTCTTTTTTTATAGGAGCTGCTGAAGAATGAACATTACAGGGAGAATATCAAAGTTAAAGCAGAAGAGGTAGAGAGAGCAGACAAGATCCTTCTGGCCAAAGCCAGTGAGGAAGGTTTGTTAGACGGAGCAGCTCAAACGCAGATTAAAGGCCACGCTTCTGCCACAGAGTTTGGACAAACTCAAGCCAGCGAGGATCCTGTCAGCACGGCCAACACATTTCAGCCCGGAGCCTGGACACCAGCGGCCAAGAAATAGCACTTGTGTTGTTGGGCTACTTGGAACAAAAATGTTATATATTTTTTATTAAAACATATACTACATAGCTAAATAAATGGGCCTTTAATGATTACGTTATAAAACTGACTTGGTTATTTTCCAATGCGCTGAATATGTGACAGCAGCCTGAATGAGTGGAGATGATTTAATAAAGAGTGTGTGTGAGTGAGTGTGTAAGTCTCGTGACGCCATTTCACACACACAGCTTGCAATCATACAGTCAACAAACGCTCGAGTCAAAAATGTATATTTGTTTTGCTAAAAAAACAACTAGGTTTGTGTAATTAATCAGAGGAAAAACAATTAGCCGGTACAAATGGAATGCAGAGTATCAGCAAAGCAACGCAATGTGCCTTTCATCGCATTGACAGAGTAGAAATTTCCCCCTGGATAAAGTTTTTTGAATTTGAATTTTGAATAAGAAATGGACCACAGTCGCACCACTGAGATCCGTCCACCTCGCACACACACACACACATGCTCTGTGCTGGGTTCCTAGTCATGTGGAGAAAGGTCTCAGTCCTTCTTGGCTCTCTTTGCTCTGGCTATGTTCTCCTGGCGCTTCTGCTTCTTCTTCTGCTCTCGGTCCTTGGCCTCGATCATCTTGGCTAGTTTCCAGGAGAGCAGGGCGCTGGCGATGAAGAGCGGGGTGAGGGCCAGGATGACGGTGGTGAGGAAGCCGTAGGGGTCTTGAGCTGCCCACTGCACCACGTACTCCGCCCAGGCCTTGAGGTCCAGCATCCTCCCGCCTCCGTCTCCAGCAGCAGCAGCACTACTGCAACAAGACAATTCATTCACTGCCTACTTCTTTTTTCACTCGTTTGGTGAACATTTTAAGCTGCACTGGCAGTTTTTTTTGTTTATTTAACTTTTTGCTTTAAAAGGTTTTAACAGCACTTTATAGTACGGGACAGAAGGTTATACATACATAATTCTATAAAATATTGTACTAAAAATATTCTTGTTTTCATTAAAATTATAGAGTGATATTCATTGTCCTGTACATTGTTTTTTTCTTTGATAAATGTTTTTATTATATTCTCGGAACACATGTCACTGTATGATTGTGTGTGTGTGAGAGAGAGAGACAGACAGAGATAGAGAGAGTGAGAGAGAGAGACAGAGAGAAGGTGAGTGGGTGAGTGAGAGAGGTAGAGACAGACAGAGAGAGAGAGACAGAGAAATAAAATTTGAATTTTCTTTGAAAGCAGAAGAAATTGATTCATAAATCACAATACATGATTTGCAATGAGGCGCAAAATCTCCAGAATTCTCTCACGTGAAGTTACAGACTTCGTGCCCGCAGTAATGAATGAAATGTATACATACACCATTATATTTTGTGACGACGATAGATATATAAACCCTAAAATGTATTCAAACCGTGATGAGAGAATATCGCTTACCTGATAAATGGAAATATTGCGAGTGGTCGCAAGTGTAAACTGGAACGCCTGAACCGAGTGAGTAAAAGCGGAAGTGAGAAGTGTGTGATGAGTGTGTGATGCATTGTGGGAAATAAAGTCATTATTGTGGCGATTCTCAAGCGTAATGTATCGTAATTCTTTAAAACAATTTTAATAATGGTGGATGCTAGAGAAAAAATGTTCACGCTTTTTTGTCTTTAGAATTGTATTATTTAACTAAGACAGCTTTTTATATCGTGTGTATGTTAATAATACGTGTATATATAATAAACCATAATATAAAAAAGAAAGAAAATGACCCGAAAAAAATGAAAAATGCGATACATTTAACTAGTTCTTTCCAACACTAATGGAAAAACACGTTTTGTTCATACTATTATTTTGACATCCGCTGTTACGCTCACTTTAAACAACCAATGGGTGTCAAGCGTGTGTGCACGTGATTCAACAAACCATCCAATCACAATCGCGAGGGGGGTCGGGCCGTGAATTCAAACGTGTGCGTGTGTAAAGCGAATCAACCTTTTCGAGGTTTTTGTTTACTTTCTTAACTGCAGGCGTGTAAACGAATTTAACCTTTTAGTTTTGTTTTCGAGTTAAACCATATGAAGTTCAACGCGTACTTTAAAACCGTGCCTGTAATGACCTATAATGAAGCCGTTTGAATAATAAGCTGTTGTTGTGTGTGTGTGTTTTACAATGAGTTCCCACACCGTCACTCCCGGTCCTTACAGGGCCACCAAACTCGTAAGTCTTCTTTATTTTAAGTCCTGTTTGTTTCATTTGGTGATTTATAAAACCATTATAGATGTTGTAAATCATACTTCTAATGTTAGAGCTCTTAAACCACTTTGGGCCTTCAGAATCAATTCTACTGTTAAACGATTCAGACTTTAGTTTTTTTTTTTATTTCAAAACGAATTTATAAATGCATTAAGTAGTATTCATTCACCATACTTGAGCTCATTTTCACTCATACATATACAATTTGACTAAAACCAGGAGAACTAGTTGCAAACTTAATTTGCTGACTGCACTTAAGTCACCACTGCACACCGGGTCACTTTAAATCACTTGAGTCACTTTTTCTGCTTTTGTATTTTTTATCTTTTGTATTTTTTTATTCATATTTTATCTGTATACTTATGCCGTATTTCTCTCCCCGTATTTTTTATCACTTGTATTTTATTCATATTTTATCTCTCTACTTATATAAATAAATAACAAATAATTGCGGATGTGACAAATCAAATTAGAATTTTGAAATGTGTGTCTTGTTGGTTTTTCAGTGGAATGAAGTGACCAAGCTGTTCCGAGCGGGGATGCCTCTGAAAAAGCATCGTCAGCACTTCAGGCTTCACGCAAACTGCTTCAGCGCGTCCGCAGCAGTCGACTGGCTCCACGAACTGTTGAAGAGCAACTGCAATTTTGGACCCGACGTGACACGACAGCAGACGGTTCAGCTGATGAAGAAGTTCCTGAAGAACCACGTCATCGAGGATTTGAAGGGCAGATGGGGCTTTGAGGACTTTGAGGACAACGGCCAGCTTTACCGGTACAGATCAATACAAAGGAAAAAATACATCAATACAGGTCAATACAAAATGTACCTTTCCTCAAAATGCCTTTCAGATTTCCATCAACCTCTCCACTGAAGGCCATTCCCAATCCTGCCACTGTTGTCAGGAAAAAAAGCATGTCTTTGATGGACCGGGACAGTTTCTTCAAGTTCAGGGGAACGAAGAAGTGTGGAAAAGAAGCTTTGGTGAGAACCTGTCACACGCCACTCTGAATGGCCTCACAAGTTCATTTCACAGAACGTCTGGAGAACGTCCACCTTCTGTTGTCTCTCCTGTTTCTCCACTGTGGGACAATCACGGTTTATACATGTACTTGCTATTCCCAGCAGGAAAACGTGGATCCAGAAGCAGAAACGGGCTGTGGTGAGGCGGAGAGCAGCCGGCAGCTCACGGAGGAAGACGTGCTGGTGATATGGAAGAACGTGACGCTTACACAGTAAGTCTTCTGTTCCAGCCTTCTGATGACGATGACTGCACTTAGTCACTTTACTCACCACTGCACACTGGCTCACTTTAAATCATCACTTCAGTCACTTTTTCTACTTTTGTATTTTTTATTTTTTGTATTAATATTTTATCTGCATATTTATGCCATATTTCTATCCCTTATTGTATTTTTTATCGCTTGTATTTTATTCATATTTTATCTCTCTCTCTTATTGTATTTTATTGCTTTTGTATTTTTGTATTTTATCGCTTTTGTGTTTTATTCTTTATCCCCTTAATATCATAAATACCTTAAATATTTTGTTCCGTCAACCCCCATGTTAACATGCTGGACGATTGCAAAATACATTTCACTTCACGTTGTTGAAAAATAATTGTGGATGTGACAAATAAAATTTGAATTTGAATTTCAAAAAATGTGATAATATATCAGTTGTTTCAATATTTTCTTGCTACTTTTTTTGTGATCCAAATGCAGCCGTCGGTAAACACTCAATCTGCCTTTTCCCGTTCACGATCATTTAAACGAATTGTTTTATTTCTGTTTTTCCTAATTCAGGCTGCAGAAGTTGGTGGGTGAAGGGTCTCTCGAAGACGTTCTGGATCCAGCTCAAGTCAATCCTCAGTTCATTGTGCATAACATGACCAAAGTCAATAAACATGGCGTTGTTTCACTGGAAGACAAGACAGGTAGACGACATAATCCCAACATAATCTGCCTTCACGTGTCTGAAATGCATCTTTCCATCTTCTCGCCTGAACAGCGGATTTGCCACACTGGGTTTTATCGGCCATGAAGTGCCTTGCTAATTGTAAGTGGAAATGTGCTGGAATTGGTAATGGTAACAATAATTGTATACATTAATTTGACTTAAATGTTGTGCATTGTGAAAATGTGATCCTAAAAATGTTAAACTATTGTTTATAATTATAATGAATTACCCTTCTTTTAGTATAACTGTCCCCTGTCTGCTTCATAAGGGCCTCAGTCTGACTCGGGCCAGTCGTCTTACCCCGGCTTCGAGCGCGATGTCTTCAAAACCATCTCAGACTATTTCTACAGCCTCTCACAGCCTCTTCTCACCTATCACTACTACCAACTCTTTGTCAACATCCTGGGTGAGTTTGAAACTCGTTTATTCATAGTGTATTTTTTTTTTTGCTATATAACTTAACAATTTATGTTTGAATATTTCCTCATGTAACAAATGATTCGCTTACATGTTTTTGGTACGTAAACACTACGCAATCTAGATGAGTTATACTTGCCTGAAGCGTTTACTAGAGTCTGACTGAAGGCGTGTTTTACACCCAGTGATTTTATTGGCCGAGGGGTTGACGTGGGCGTGTTCATTCTCTCCAGCCTCGAGTTGCACGGTGGTTTCTGACCTGCTGCACTGCTTTTGTGGCAGAACTAACCTTGTCTTGGTGCAAACGTTCTAACTCGTGTTTAACCGTCTTCGCCTGCCTGGTTGTTGTTTATGTTCTGTTGTCTAATCCTTTACTAGTCATGTGTGGCTACGTCACCGCTCCTAAAACTCAGTGTGGGAAGCGCAAAAGCCGAGAGGAGCCGAACTGTCCTCAGCCCGCCAAAGCCGCCAACCTCTTCAAGTCCACCGAGTGTCTCCTGCTCAGCTTGATAAGGAAAGAGGCGTATGAAGAAGCCGAGTCCCCTATGAGAGACGTGTTCGGTTCTCGGGTTCAGAAGATGCTCGACGCTCGGGTGAAACGGCCTGTCTTGAGAGGCAGAAGAGCCAGTGAAGGAGACGGTCTGGATGAAGGTCCAACATCTGCTGAATCAGAAGGTCAGCTCTGCAGGCTTCAGTCCAGAAGCTGTTCTCCTGAAGGAGCCAGTGATGAGCTTTTCAGACCTTCTGACAATCCACAGTCTCGTCGCAGTGATGATGCTGAGGATTCCTCTCCTCCGCTTAGTTCTTCTGCGTTCAATACCATCAACCAAAGTTTCCAGCCCTATTCAAATCTCCGCCAAAATAGTTTGAGACCAATGAGAAGCCGACCCAGAAGCGTCGGCAGCCTACTTGATATCAAGGAGACTGGAGGAATCAGCCAAAGTTCCCAGCCCTCAGATTCCTCTCAAACCCACCAGAGATCCACAATCGTCCGGCCCAAAAGCATCGGAAACCTCTTTGACCTTGAGGAGAATAAGGAAACCGAGCCTTCGTATCTGTACCAGGCCAAACAAAGACCTCCAAAGCCTCTACTCGACATGACCCAAAGGCTCCAAGCCCGCTCAGACCTGCGGAGAAGCCACCAGAGGAGCAGTAAGGTCCGGCCCAGAAGCATGGCTAACCTGCTGGATATAGAGGAGAACCAGGAGGTGTCTGCCAGCAGCTTCAGCGTGAGGCCCGACTCCTCCTCCAGCGCTGATCTTCGTGGAGGCTGCGGGGAGGTTCGGGCGGGGCCGGGCTTGAGTCGCCGCTCTCAGAGCTCAGTGGACCTGAACCTTCACCGCCTCAGTCCAGAGCAAAGTAAGAGCATCACCGCATCACCACCAGTCCTTCTGAAGCCGCTCTGTGTTTGTGCTCCTCTCTTCCGTCTTTTTAAAGGGATTGTGCACTGAAGAATAATTCTCTTTTATGATTGATTCGCTTATTGTGGAAACTACCATAAACCCTAAAAATCACATATATTTATAAAAAAAAATGTATATTATTGTTTGGTAAACCATCCCTTTAAATGCTGACTAATATAACACGCTCTACTGATAATACTAACTCCTATTTTAGTTCTGCTTTATTCTTTGGACTGAAATGGACTCATGCTTCATCAATCATCTGATTGGCTTGTTTTTTTTACATGTTTGATGTTCACATTTCTAGTACATTTTTTTTTTCTTTTAAATCAGCATCACTGTAACAAATTGCAGGAACATTTTTAGGTAAAAATCACTGCTTTAATTTAAAGTAAAATGTATTTAGATGGATTGATGGATGGATGAATAAATATATACTAAATAGATACTAGATAGATAAATAGATAGATAAGCAGATACTAGATAGATAAATGGATACTAGATAGATAGATAGATGCTAGATTGATAGATAGATACTAGATAGATAGATAGATAAATAGATACTAGATAGATTAAATAGATACTAGATATAGATAAATAAATACTAGATAGATAGATAAATAGATACTAGATAGATAGATAAATAAATACTAGATAGATAGATGCTAGATAGATAGATGGATAGATAGATTAAATAGATACTAGATAGATTAAACAGATACTACATAGATAGATACTAGATAGATAGATAGATAGATATTAGACAGAGAAGACTTTATTAATCCCACTAGGGGACATTTTTGTGTTCAGCAGCAGCAAAAAACAAAAGGGAGAATTTAAAGGCATCAGTGAAGGCAAGAATACAAACATCAAAGAGAACAAAAGCAAGAAACGGGAATAAATAGGTTGTGCAAAAATACAACTGTGTAAAATCAATGGTGCATTTGTGATGAGGAAGTACGTTTTACTTAGAAAAATCCTTGTAACAATTTGCACAAACCTTTTTCTAATTGTAGCTCTAGTTAGTTAATAGTTCTTCTGTAGATTCTGGAGAAGGGGAAGTGTGTGTGTGTGTGTGTTTATTGTGTGTGTGTGTGTGTGTTCCAGCTCTGTTGCATCCGTCTCTGGAAGGTTCCGCCGTCGAGGCTCTTCAGCTGTGTACGTTACTGCTGCCGCCCGCCAACCGACGCCATCTCCAGCTGCTGCTGCGAATGATGTCACGCATGAGTCAGAACGTGGACATGCCCCGCCTACACCACGTCATCGCCACGCGGACCCTGGTGAGGGGAAGTCCAAGAGTTTGACCGAGTCTTAAAATGCAGAGTTAATCACTTGTGCTTCTTCTGCTCCAGCTGGTCCAGACCTTCTCCAGGTGCGTGTTGAGCTGTGAAGAGGTGGACGATCTGGACGAGCTCCTGGCCACCAGACTTCTGTCGTTCCTCATGGACCATCAGCAGGAGGTCATGCGTGTGCCGCTCTATCTGCTCAACGCTGTGGAGGACCACCTCAGCTATCTCAGATCACTGGTGAGCTCACAGTCACGTCACCCAACACACCATGGCTGAAAAGGGTTCACATTTCATTTTTGATCATTTTCTTGAATCCATTCATCAGTGATTTTGATCATTGATCCCACAGTGGGGAAATTCAATTGCCGGGACAGCCACTAGTAGCAATGACAAAATAAAGGGAAAAACAGTGAACATATAGTGTACAGAAATAAAGAAATAAAGAAAAATATATTTACATTTGAAAAGTAAAAATCTAAACAGAGCATTAAGTCGGGCTGCTTTTAAAAGCTGCCATTCATTTGTGTCTATAAAATGCTCTGTCCTAAAATCTGACTTCCAACTCATAGTTCTTTCTTTTAAAATGAAAATAAAAAAAGAAATCACATCCAAATTAGTATGCAGTAAATAACTTTGCAGATACATGTGAATACAAGATTACGGTAAACACTAGAAAAATGCAGAATGCAGTGTTTTACTAAAGTAATAATAAATACACACAAACCATTCAAAAGTTGAGTCTTAAGGTGAAGGGTCTTCAAAAAATAACTTTGATAGTGGATTACATTTTTTTTTTAGTTCGTTTTATTTGGCAAAATGTGACCATTGCAGAGAGTAGTTTTTTAGTTCTGAGCGTAAGATGATGTACACCTTGTTCTCCTCTCAGAGCTCGTGTCCGGCTCCTGGTGTTTCCACCCAGACGTTCTCCTTCTGCCGGCAGATCAGCGCTCAGGAGTTTGAGGAGCAGAAACTCTCGCTTTCTCAGGCCGCTCTCGCCGACCTTCTGGAAGAGCTGCTGAAAGACAGGAGCATGTCGCTCAAGGAGAAGAAGAAGAAGTTGAAACTGGTACTGACTGGTCACGTCTCAGTCTGATGAGGGAGGAAGCAGCTGATGATGATGATGATGTTCTTCTAGTTTCAGAAGGAGTATCCAGACATCTACACCAGACGCTTCCCCACCACGGAGAGCGAAGCACGGCTCTTCACAGACAAACCAAAGATCAAGCCGCCGATGCTTCTGGGCATCAAGAGAGCCAAAACATTCAGTATTCGGAACTGAAGACCTCTTCAAACGTTTATTCTGTGTTGTTTGGGATACTGAAGGTGTTTTTATCTATTGCTTTAATGGTTTGAAGCTTTAGAGCAGAGAGTCGTCTCCGTATAATCTAACCTGTAGTCACTTGTCTAGCTGTTTTGTTCTGGTGAAGTTGCTTTGTCTAGTTAGTGTTATTTATTCAAGCTGTGCAGTGTGTTTGTGGGAGCTTGCAGACCTTCACGCTGATGAGGACCACACGTGTTACACAGACCGGTCTGAAGATGTTTACAGGGCCTTATTGTGCATTATTTTTTTTCTTTTGTTTCTTAACCACCTGGACTTCAGTGTTCGGTTCTTCACTCCCGCAGACGGCAACAGAAGTGTTTACGCTAAACTTTCTTTTACAACCGTGTGTATTGATGTTGCCAGTGGATTGAATGAGACTACAATCATTTTTTTAATTGATACCTCATGGTTTTTTTTGTGTCTGTTTTTACGTTTTATGATTGTGTTCTGTGCTTTTCTATGCAATAAATGTTTACACCCAACTTTTCTTTTGAAAAAATAGTTCATTCCTTTTTTGTGTTGTTTTTTTGGTATTTGTTGTCTCCAATTAATTTGTGTTGTTGATGTGCAATTCTTAGTTCAATTTGTGTTCAATTGATGTGCCTCAACTTTCGGCAAGGCAACCGCGTCAAGTTTACAACAATCGAGCGAACACGCAACAGACTGGAGTGAGTAAAGTCTCGTGATGGTGAGGAGCGGCAGATGTTGGCAGCTGGTTCCCCTGCAGTGTCTGGTTTGCTCGGTTCAGAATGAATCAGTTGAAAAACATCAATAATAAAAGAACATTTATTATCCAAGTGCAAATGATGTAACATGTTACATATAAAAAGAGCAGCATCAGGAGCAGACTAATCAAAGTGCCATAGTAAATATATGTGGTGTTTTTAAATAACTGGAAATACAAATATATCATATTTCAATTTATCATTTAATTTAAACTAACTCCCAAAATGTCTGGATATTTTTATGAAAGATCATCAAATAAATTATTTCAAACGTGTGTTTAGACGTTTGAAATCTTGGACATAAGGATCACTTCCTGTGATAATGCTGTGTCTGAATGTGACGGACATCACGCGTCAGATACTCTGTTGTTCGTGTAATATTCATGATAGTAGTTTGGCCATTGTATTATGGTTTAATAATAAAGTGTGTCGTTATTAGTGAAAACGTAAAGAAACCCTAACCCTTCTGTCTGAAGCAGTTTTCCAGTGGATGACGACAGCACTGAGACGTCACACGCGCTGCCATGATGTCATCGCGCCTCTGTAGCTGGAGCAGAGTTGAGGCGGCTGGAACATCTGGACAGACCAGCTGCTAGAGCAGAATCAGGTGGAGCTACAGCGACTGAGGTCACAGTATAAGATGCGGAGAGAGAGATGCTGAAGCAGAAGCAGCATGAGAAGCAGAGGCAGCCCGGGGTCAGAGGTCACTGCTGATGGCTGTCATGACTCAGCACAGAGCTGATGCTACACTACACCTGGGGTTCGTAACCTTTTTGACCCCTGGGCCCAAATTGTCCACATCCAAGTGTGTGGACAATTTGAAACACCATTAAAACAACATGAAAATCATGATTTAGGTTGTACACTTTCGTTTCGTTTTTTTGGCCTGCACTCTTAACATTTTCGCTAAAAATCCAAAATGTGAAGCATTTCATCGAAATTTACGTTTGATGTTTTCGCCATTAATATACGTACATGTAAAGGGGTGTTAACTTTCACCTTCAGTTGTTCATTTTTAAGAACGTTTCCATCTTCAGGCAAAAGACTGACTCTGCTGCTTATGGGAGCGTGTTAACACCCCAGTGTCACCTAGTGGTGGGGAGCTGCGTTGTGTTACGGCCCAAATTCACAGAACTGACATTTTTTTCTTGCGGCCACTAGGTGGTGC
This sequence comes from Paedocypris micromegethes, assembly GCA_028031935.1. Classification (NCBI taxonomy): domain Eukaryota; kingdom Metazoa; phylum Chordata; class Actinopteri; order Cypriniformes; genus Paedocypris; species Paedocypris micromegethes. Next base: position 4,629 of record QKNR01013613.1, on the reverse strand, counting down.
TCGCGGCCCATTGTGGTTAAGAATCACTGTACAGATAGAGATATACAACACAACACAAATCAAGTATATTCTTTTCCACACACACACACACACACACACACACACACACACACACACACACTAATCAATGTTGCTTCTGTATTTGTGTGATCTATTTAGATATATTCACTCTGTGTGCAATATACAGAAGGTTAGCTGTGTGACTTCAACCTGTCTGCACACAGCCCCGTGGGGACCTGATTCACAAACCCCTCTAGACAGCATCTAAATATAAACAGTGTTATAAGGCCTTGACTGATTTTTCAGAGAAAACAAAAAACGTCCCCATACGTCCCGTCACGTTTTCAAGAAAAAAATAACACTATGCACCCCCAGAGGACACACAGTATTACGGTCCCCACCAGACCACACTTCTTGTCAGTATGTGAAACCAGTTCACCACTATCTAGCGCCCACTACAGGTCAATAGTATAACTACATTTCATTGCGTCATTGTTCTTTTTAAACAAAATTACTTTATTAAGATTAAATAACAAGAGACTAGTGCATTCACTGGATACAGCTATTTTTTAACAAATGTAATGACACATTTTGCATATAGCATTTTAAAGCATAAATAAAAGCAATATAATAATAACAATAAGAGTATTTGTAAGGCACTTTTCACAGTTTTAACTGTCTCAAAGCGCACAACAACTTATGATATTTATAATAATTTATAAATTAAGTTAAAATAATTGCTTTATTTTTTAGAATAGGTCTTATTGATCTATTCAGACAACTGGCATTGTCTTGCTAATTCCTAAGTTGCTTTCATATTTGAACCTTCTGTATCTTTAGTCAAATTTGTAACAGATGTTGGTAAAGTTCGCTAAAGCTAAGCTAAGCTAGTCTTGATGTATTGTTCTGGCCTAGTCTTGCTAATTCCCTCGTTGTTTTTTAAATTTGAAACTTATGTATCTTTTGTTAAATTTGTTCTGGCCTAGTCTAGCTAATTCATACGTTGCTTTTATATTTGAACCTTCTGTATCTATGGTCAAAGTTGTAATAAAAACAACATAATAATTACTGGCATTGTCTTGCTAAATCCCACATTGTTTTTACATTTAAACCTTCTGTACCTTTTGTCAAATTTGTAATAGTTTGGTAAAGTTTGCTAAAGCTAAGCTAAACTAGTCCTACTGATGTATTGTTCTGGCCTAGTCTTGCTAATTCCAACATTGTTTTTATAGTTGAACCTTCTATATCTATTGTCAAATTTGTAATAGGTGTTGGTGAAGTTCTATATTGATGTATAGTTCTGGCCTAGTCTAGCTAACATCTTACATTGCTTTTATATTTGAACCATCTGTAGCTTTTGTCAAATTTGTAATAAAAACATATTATACAACATATTATATTTCTGTAAAATATATAGTTTGTTTCTTCTGTCTTTTGTATTAAGTGAATTAATCGGGTTGCCTTATTTAACATAACTTTGTACAATAAATCACATTTTAATTTAGTTTTCTTTTTCCAAGTAAAGAATAAGATTTTAATTTATTTCAAAATCAAAAACTGCACATCTTTAATCTATCTTTAAGTAGTACTTTTCAACCAAAGAGTGTAAGTGACTAGTGTAGCTGGTCCCCACCCGCGCTCACACTGATTGATTAACGAGATGCACCTGTGAAACGGCTCTAACTGAGAGCGTGTAAGTGACTAGTGTAGCTGGTCCCCACCGCGACTATCCTTTCCCGCGCTCACACTGATTGATTAACGAGATGCACCTGTGAAACGCCTCTAACTGAGAGAGTGTGAGTGACTAGTGTAGCTGGTCCCCACCGCGACTATCCTTTCCGCGCTCACACTGATTGATTAACGAGATGCACCTGTGAAACGCCTCTAACTGAGAGCGTGTAAGTGACTAGTGTAGCTAGTCACCACCCGCGCTCACACTGATTGATTAACGAGATGCACCTGAAACTCGTCAGACTCACAGATGTTAATGAGGCGAGGAGAAGCTGAAGCAAATATGGATGCATATGGATATGGTGGGAGTATATGCACAACCTGCCGCTGTATTTTACAAACACACGCGGTTCATTTGTTGGCTGCATAAATGATGTTGTGGGCTTAAAATTAACCGTTTGTTTTAATCTGAACCAATATTACAAGCGTAAATGATGTTGTGGTCTTAAAATTAACCGTTTGTTTTAATCTGAACCAATATTACAAGCGTAAATGATGCTGTGATCTTAAAATTAACAGTTTGTTTAATTATGAACCAATATTACAAATAATGTAACGTTTTTTTAGTCGTAATCTGACGTCAAATGGAGGCCTTAAGGCTCGAAACTGCTATCTTATGAGGATAATAATTAAAAAATAAAAAAACCTACAAAAATCGTTTGCAAAATTGGAATTATTATAATATATCAAACTGTTGTCAACTCTGACAGATGTTAGTCGTCTTTCACATTGTTAAAATGCATTAGTGTAAAATGATATTTCCGCAATGTGGTGGTGACTGACAGATGTTTTGTATATCATAGGTAGAAAGTAATTCACGTAGACTACAGATTGTTTAAAGCCACTATAAGCGGTGGTGACAGAACCTTCAGTTGCTGAAAGAGAGAAATCCTTTTTATTACACAAGAAAATTAAAACCAAGCGTAGTCTTACTAATTAATAAACTATTTCAGTAATATTTAGCCAGTCCAGATTTAAGAACAGTTGAAGCTACTTATTTTGTGCTTGGTGTGTATTTATCCATATTTAATAACTGTTTGTACGATTATTTTTTCAGGACTTTCTTACTCTTCAATGGTGTTCAATCAGAGTTCCGACATGGACGAGTATTGTTGTGCTTGACCAACAAACAGCATCCTGGAAATAATCTTTGTGTTTTATTTTGTATACTCTGTGATTTATGAGTGAGAACAGAAGGTACAGCAGGCCTAGTGCTGGGCGATTATGCCAAAAATTAAAATCGCAATTAATAAAACGCTTTAACACAATTACGATTAATGAACATTTTTTTGCCCTTGAGTTCACTGACACATTTTGTATAGTAAATATGATCACATAATTCCAGTGAGAGAATTTAATAAAGTGTGAATTACTTGGTTTTAAAATAATTGAGGAAACACACACACACAGATGTTATATATAATTATTTATTGAATATTTGGTGATGTCAAAAAATAAAATAAAATATAGCAGATTTTGGAAACAAATGAAATATTTTATATATTTTCCTTTACACATGTAAAATGAGCAGTTCACTTCTAAATGAAATAACTCCTATGTATCCTGTGCATTTCTTTTGTGCAAATGTTTTAAACAAATATTTAAATGTTCAACGTGTCAATGTAAACGACAGATTGTTGTAATGAAAATCAAATTCTGTTAAACACTGTTGCATGAGGTGATCTTAGCGATCTTGTCATGTCACTATATTACTGTGAATTTACTCCAGGTTCTTACTGAGAAAAGCGAGCATGTTTTTGAACAGTTTTTGCAAGTGTAAAGCAATTATTTGTCAATTAACTTTTGGAGCAGATTAAGCTGTTAACTGTAGTTGAAGGTTGTGTAATATTTTTGTGTAATTGTTTTCTAGAGAGACTTGTCTTCTAGAGATACGCATGATGAGACTTTACTTCAAGATCAGCAGGTAGTCGCCATCACACTCATCACTACACTTATCAACTAATCTCACCGTCACCATCCTCAAAATCACTGTAGTCACTAAACTCACCGTCACTCACAATCACTACACTCACTGTCACTACCTTCACGCTCACCACTACACGCACCATGACTGTCTCAATGTCACTCACGTAGTAAGTAATGCCGTGACTAATATCAGCACACTGTTGAAGCGTGTGTAATATTGTTGTGTAATTGTTTTCTAGAGAGACTACACTCAGATGATGGAGCTTCTAATGATGAGGCCGTTACTTCAAGGGACAGAATGACCGACAGAGAGCCAGTGACTGAGGGAGTAAAAGGAGGAAACACAGAGGGATTATGTCCTTTTAAATTCTTTTGAAAAATAGTAAAAAAAAAAAAAATAAAGTTAAAAAAAAATTATTTGGCCAGTTCTTTTTTTTTTTGTATTATTATTTTGCATGTTTTTATACATGCATTTGAAGTGTCACATCAGAAGTGAGTTAAAGTGTTTTTTAATAATAATTGTACTTTATTCACAAACAGAAGTTGATTAAAATTGCAATAATATTGCAAAATTTACTTGTGCGTGCATTGCTTTCAATTTGAAAATAAATGTATAGGCTGTAGTTAACATGTTGAAATTGTAGAAAAGGTATATTTATCAGTAGAAAAGTATTTGCAGAAGTGACATCTGGTGGTTGTTTATGGTCTGACATAAAAGCGATGTCCCCACCAGGATAGAAAAACCAGAAAAAACTTAGCTTTCCTAACATTACAATTTCTGGTGAGCACTATGATATTTGTGATCATAAAAATCGATGTGAGTTCTGTCCCTCTACAGAATTGTGAAACATTGACTACAGCCTTTGATACATGTTGCTGTGACACGCAAACCTCAAAGTTTACAAAATCAATTCTGTAGTAAAAATATAATGTAAAAAAAGTGTTGTTTTTGAGATTTATTTGTAAGCAATT
>QKNR01013576.1:166849-238058 GCA_028031935.1 Paedocypris micromegethes | reverse complement strand
TCTCTCACACACACACACACACACACACACACACACACACACACACACACACTGCCCCTCACTCTTTGTTGTTTGTCTTTTACAGGTGAAATGAGCACAATGTCTCCCCGAACGGTGATGTTTGTGATCGGTCAGTGATTTTCATCGTTGATTTATTGATTGAGAAGCATCATGATAGTGAATCTCTCTTTCTCTCTCTCTTTTCCTCAAAGCCGTTGTGTCCAGCGTCACAGCTCAGCTCAGCTCAACACCAGGTAAATGAACTAACATTGACTTCAGACTAAATAAACAGTTATAAATACCTTCAGTAACATCATTTTCCCATCAATAGTTTTTTTCTGCTTTTTTTTTAGTTTTTTTTTTTTTTGCAGAAATATTTTTGCTCTTGTAGTTCATTGTTAGATAAGATAAGACTTTATTAATCACAGCAGCTGGGTTGGTGTTCACAGCAGCATGAGACGATTCAAATTAGAATTGAACAGTAGAACCGGAAACAGTACCAGTAAAACACCAACAGAAAAGTAAACCAGCAACTGTGTAAATCAATAACAAAACAAGATAATGCAAAAGAAAAAAGCAACAATAAAAAATAGTGCAAATTATAGCAGCATTAATGAACTTGTGCCAAAACTCTGGCAGGTGTGTGTGTGTGTGTGTGTGTGTGTGTGTGTGTGTGTGTGTGTGTGTTTGTGGTGTGGTGGTGGTTGTGTCTGAGTGACTGTGTGTGTCTGTGAGTGTGTGTGTGATTGACTGTGTGTTGTGGTGTTGTGGGTGTGGGTGGTGTGTGGTGTGTGTGTTGGTGTCGTGTGTGTGTGTGTGTGTGTGTGTCGATCTGTGTGGTGTGTCTGTGAGTGACTGTGTGTGTGGTGCTGTGAGTGTGACTGTGAGTGACTTGGTCTGTGAGTGACTGTGTGTGTCTGTGAGTGACTGTGTGAGTGACTGTGTGTGTGTGTGTCTGTGTGACTGTGTGTGTGTGGTGGTGTGTGTGTGTCTGTGAGTGACTGTGTGTGAGCTGTGTGTGTGTGTGTCTGTGAGTGACTGTGTGTGTGTCTGTGAGTGACTGTGTGTGTGGTGTGTGTGTGTGTGTGTGTGTGTGTGTGTGTGTGTGTGTGTGTGTGATGTCTGTGCTGTGCTGACCTGTGGTTGCTCCGTGCATTATGTCCGTCAGTCTGACGCTGGGTCGCAGTGATGACACTAGTGGTTTGGCCTTAAGAACATTCAGTTCAAAGCTTTTATTGTCACTTGTACAGTTCCCTATACAATGAAATTCTTAGATTGCTTCCCACAAAAATTGCTGTAAAAATAGAGACACAATGAGACAAAGAATGAATGACATAAAATAGAACACAGGGCACGTGTAAGGTGCATGTAGCAGTTGTGGTTATTAAAGATCTGTGGTTGTGTACTGTTCACTGTTCAATAGTCTGACTGCTGGCGGGAAAAAAGACTTCCTGAGTCTGGTGGTCCTGCACTCTAGACTTCCATATCTCCGACCAGAGGGAAGGAGAGTGAACAGTTTGGTCAGTTTTGGTCCTTTAAGATAGAGGGCGCACTCCTCTGTTCTCTGCTGTGGAAGACTGTCTTCAGAGGGCACAACATCTCTGCTACTGCGCTGTTAAGAAACCCATTTCATTCAACTTGAAATGGAAAAGCAAATGAATGAAGAACAGAAACTGTTTTAGCTGACTAGGCTAGGTAAGGGTCCGTGTAGTGTCAGTTGTGGTCCAGCGGTAGGGGACGTGAACTTGTGTCCAAGAGGCTGCCGGTTCGAATGAAGCGTTGCGCTGTTAAAAAGTTGTCGCCAGTTAATGATGTCACAGAATGATGTCCAACTGCAGCCAGATGGAAATTCCAGAGCCCACTCACAGAGACAAAGTCGTATACGGGTCAGGTCAACTGCTCTCTTTGTCTTTCCCGTTCTGCGGATTGTACTTCTCGTCTTTCTACTTCCAATTTGTCTTGCACAGAGATTTTCACACCGCTCTACCCCGCTCTGAGGTTTACTTTGGTTTTGCTTTGTTTTTCCTCTCACTGAAATTTCTTTTTCCGTTGCACCTTTTGTGGAGCTCACTCCTCTGGATATGCCTGTTCTCTCTGGCCATGTGTTCTATTCTCCTTGTTCTTCTAGTACTATCAAAGGCTCTCCTCCCTCCTCTTCTTCTACCCCTCCTAGATCATAAGGTTCCACTTATCTTTCTTTCTATCCATTCTGCTCCTCCAAACTCCCCTTTTCCTCCACTGATCCTGACCCTGCAGTCACGTCTCCTTAGCACACAGCCTCTCCAATCAGGTCTCCAAAGTGCACAGTCATTCCAGTCAAGCTCTTGCGGCACAGGTCTGCTCCAGTCAAACTCTTGCGCCTCAGGTCCGCTCCAGTCAAGCTCTTGCGGCTCAGGTCTGCTCCAGTCAAGCTCTTGCAAAGACCACTCCAGTCAAGCTCTTGCGACTCCAGTCAAGCTCTTGCGGCTCATCTCTGCTCCAGTCAAACTCTTGCAACTCCAGCCAGACTCTTGGGCCTCAGGTCTGCTTCAGTCAAGCTCTTGCGACTCCAGTCAAGCTCTTGCAGCTCAGGTCCACTCCTGTCAAGCTCTTGTGGCTCAGGTTCGCTCCTCTCAAGCTCTTGTGGCTTAGGACCACTCCAATCTAGCTCTTGTGATGCAAGGCCTCAAGCTCTAGTGGCTCCAAGGCTGCTCCGCTCCAGCCAGGCTCTTGCAGCTCCAGGCCACCCACTTGAGCCAAACTTCACAAACTCTTCTGGCCACGCTACTCCAAACCTGCTTATCCTGCTCCTGTTTTTGCTGCCAAACATCACCTCACTGCACTGTGGCTGCCTATAAAAGGTGGAGGGTACTGTTATGATCCTGCTCTTCACCCCCATTATTAAATCAGACTGTCACTATTTTTGGGAACTCAGTGAAGAGGGTGTACAGTTTCAGGTTTCTGCCTATTCGTAGACTCCGGTTATTTGAAGTCACATCGGGACCAATACAGCTGCTTTTCAAATGGATATAGCCATCCTGCATCCTTCCACCCATCCAATCACAGCAACATGTTTCGATCATCATTCCCTATCTGCACATAATAGTGATAACAATAATAATAATAATATAAATACTGCCATGTCATTTTCTGTGTACTGATCGGTCAGTGATTTTCATTGTTGATTTAATGACTGAAAAGCATCATGATGGTGAATGTCTCTTTCTCTCTTTTCTTCAAAGCCGCTGTGTCCAGCGTCTCTGCTCAGAACTCAACACCAGGTAAAGGAACTAACATTAACAAACTGTTACAAACGTCTTCAGAAACATAATTTTCCAATCAATATTTTTTTTCTGCTTCATTCCTTAAAAAGATTCCCTCTGAAGTTTAATTTTGCAGAAATATTTTTGCTCTTGTAGTTAATTGCTAGATAAGATAAGACTTTATTAATCACACTAAGGGTTGGTGTTCACAGCAGCATGAGACTAATCAATTTAGAATTGAACAGTACAACCGAAGAGTAATACCAGTAAAACACCAATAGAAAAGTAAACAGCAGCAATTGTGTGAACTCATAACAAAAACCTTATACAGCAAAATGAAAAAGCAACAATAAACAATGGTGCATATTATACCAGCATTAGTGCAATTGTGCAGCAACTCTCACAGGTGTGTGTATGTGTGTGTGTGTGTGTGTGTGTGATGTCTGTGCTGCACTAACCAGCGGTTGCTCCCCTGCGCCGCTCCATTCATTACGTCCGTCAGTCTGACGCTGGGTAGCAGTGGTGACACTGCTGGGGTTTTGCCTTAACATTGCTGCTACTGCGTTGTTAAGAAAGCCATTTAGTCTATGAAAATGAAAAAGCAAATGAATGAAGAACAGAAGCTGACTAGGCTAGGTAAGGGTCCGTGTAGTGTCAGTTGTGGTCCAGTGACAGGGAACGTGGACTTGTGTCCAAGAGGCTACTGGTTTGAATGAAGCGTTGCGCGTGTACTTCTCACGCTTACGCAAGCACAGCTGTTAAAAAGGTGTCGCCAGTTAATGCCACAGAATGATGTCAATCTGCAGCCAGGATCTGCATCTGCTTAGCACACAGCCTCTCCAATAAGATTTGCACAGTCATTCCAGCAAAGCTCTTGCGGCTCAGGTCCGCTCCAGTCAAGCTCTTACGAGTCAGGACCGCTACAGTCAAGCTTTTGCGGCTGAGGCCCTTTCCAGTCAAGCTCTTGTGCCTCCGGTCTGCTCTAGTCAGGTTCTTGCGGCTCAGAACCGCTCCAGTCAAGCTCTTGCGACTCCGGTCAAGCTCCTGGGGGCCAGGACCGCTACAGTCAAGCTTTTGCGGCTCAGGTCCGCTTCAGTGAAGTTTGGCGTGTCAGGACCGATCCAGTCAAGCTCTTGCAGCTCAAGACCGCTCTAGGCAAGCTAATGCGGCTCAGGACCACTCTAGTCAAGCTCTTGCGGGTCAGGACCGCTACAGTCAGGCTTTTGCAGCTGAGGACCATTCCAGTCAAGCTCATGCCACTCCAGTCAAGCTCTTGCGGGTCATGACCGCTCCAGTCCAGCTCATGCAGCTCGGGACTGCTCAAGTCAAGCTCTTGTGATGCAGGACCGCTTCAGTCAGGCTCTTACGGGTCAGGACCGCTACAGTCAGGCTTTTGCAGCTCAGGACTGCTCCAGTCAATCTCTGGCACCTTAGGTCTGCTCCAGTCAAGCTCGTGCAACTCCAGTCAAGCTCTTGTGGCTCAGGACCACTCCAGTCAAGCTTGTGCAACTTCAGTCAAGCTCTTGTGGGTCAGGACCGCTACAGTCAAGCTCTTGCAGCTTAGGACCACTCCAGTCAAGCTCTTGCAGCTCAGGACCACTCCAGTCAAGCTCTTGCAGCTCAGGACCACTCTAGTCAAGCTCATGCGGCTCAGGTCCACTCCAGTCAAGCTCTTGCGGGTCAGGACCGCTACAGTCAAGCTTTTGCAGCTGAGGACCATTCCAGTCAAGCTTTTGCCACTCCAGTCAAGCTCTTGCGGGTCAGGACCGCTCCAGTCCAACTCTTACAGCTCAGAACTGCTCCAGTCAAGCTTTTGCGGCACAAGACCAGTCAAGCTCTTGTGACGCAGGACCGCTCCAATCAAGCTCTTACGGGTCAGGACCGCTAGTCAGGTTTTTGCGGCTCAGGACCACTGCAGTCAAGCTTGTGCGACTCCAGTTAAGCTCTTGCAGGTCAGGACTGTTCTAGTGTGGCTTTTGCGGTTCAGGACTCCTCCAGTCAAGCTCCTGCGGCCCACATCCACTCCAGTCAATGTCTTGCAGCTCCAGTCATGTTCTTGCAGCTCAGAACGGCTTCAGTCAAGCTTTTGCGGCACAAGACCAGTCAAGCTCTTGTGGCTCAGGACCACTCCAGTCAAGCTCTTGCGACTCCATTAAAGCTCTTGCGGGTCAGGACCGCTACAGTCAGGCTTTTGCAGCTGAGGACCATTCCAGTCAAGCTCTTGCCACTCCAGTCAAGCTTTTGCCACTCCAGTCTAGCTCTTGCGGGTCAGGACCGCTCCAGTCCAACTCTTACAGCTCAAAACTGCTCCAGTCAAGCTTTTGCGGCACAAGACCAGTCAAACTGTTGTGACGCAGGACCGCTCCAGTCAGGCTCTTAGGGGTCAGGACCGCTACAGTCAGGTTTTTGCGGCTCAGGACCACTCCTGTAAAGCTCTTGCCGCTCCAGTCCAGCTCTTGCAGCTCAGGACTTCTCAAGTCAAGCTTTTGTGACGCAGGGCCGCTTCAATCAAGCTCTTACGAGTCAGGACCGCTACAGTCAGGCTTTTGCAGCTCAGGACTGCTCCAGTCCAATCTCTGGCGCCTCATATCCGCTCCAGTCAAGCTCGTGCGACTCCAGTCAAGCTCTTGCTGGTCAGGACTGTTCTAGTCTGGCTTTTGCGGTTCAGGACTGCTCCAGTCAAGCTCCTGCGGCCCACGTCCACTCCAGTCAATGTCTTGCAGCTCCAGTCATGTTCTTGCGGCTCAGGACCGCTCCAGTCCAACTCTTTCATCTCAGAACTGCTCCAGTCAAGCTCCTGCGGCCCACATCCACTCCAGTCAATGTCTTGCAGCTCCAGTCATGTTCTTGCAGCTCAGAACTGCTTCAGTCAAGCTTTTACGGCACAAGACCAGTCAAGCTCTTGTGATGCAGGACTGCTCCAGTCAAGCTCTTGTGGCTCAGGACCACTCCCGTCAAGCTCTTGCGACTCCAGTCAAGCTCTTGCAGCTCAGGACCTCTCTAGTCAAGCTCATGCGGCTCAGGTCCGCTCCATTCAAGCTTTTGCGGGTCAGGACCGCTACAGTGAGGCTTTTGCAGCTGAGGACTATTCCAGTCAAGCTCTTGCCACTCCAGTCAAGCTTTTGCCACTCCAGTCAAGCTCTTGCGGGTCAGGACCGCTCCAGTCCAACTCTTACAGCTCAAAACTGCTCCAGTCAAGCTTTTGCGGCACAAGACCAGTCAAACTGTTGTGACGCAGGACCGCTCCAGTCAAGCTCTTAGGGGTCAGGACCGCTACAGTCAGGTTTTTGCGGCTCAGGACCACTCCTGTCAAGCTCTTGCCGCTCCAGTCCAGCTCTTGCAGCTCAGGACTGCTCAAGTCAAGCTTTTGTGACGCAGGGCCGCTTCAGTCAAGCTCTTACGAGTCAGGACCGCTACAGTCAGGCTTTTGCAGCTCATGTCCGCTCCAGTCAAGCTCGTGCGACTCCAGTCAAGCTCTTGCTGGTCAGGACTGTTCTAGTCTGGCTTTTGCGGTTCAGGACTGCTCCAGCCAAGCTCCTGCGGCCCACGTCCACTCCAGTCAATGTCTTGCAGCTCCAGTCATGTTCTTGCGGCTCAGGACCGCTCCAGACCAACTCTTGCAGCTCAGAACTGCTCCAGTCAAGCTTTTGCGGCACAAGACCAGTCAAGCTCTTGTGATGCAGGACTGCTCCAGTCAAGCTCTTGCGACTCCAGTCAAGCTCTTGCGATTCAGGACCACTCCAGTCAAGCTCTTGATGATGAGACCTGGAGAGTAATTGCCAGAAGCAGGTTGCCGGATATTGACGTTACTGACATTAGGTTTATGTGCATGTTGTTTGTGTTTCTTAGATCCAATACTCCATGTATGATTCCTAAATTCTTTATGTTTAAAGTCTGGTGTAAAAACTCACTGTCGCCTTCTTTCGGGTGCATGACATGTGTTGCTCAAGGACACATTACATTCTTAGTGAAGAGGGTGTAGTTTCAAATTTCTGGCTATTAGTAGACTCCGGTTATTTGATGTCACATCGGGACCAATACAGCCACTTTACATGGCTGTGACTTTTCCCATCACAGCGACATGTTTCAATCATCATTACCCATCTGCACATAATAAAAATACTGTCACGTCTACAAAACCCAGGATTCCTGGTGTTTTGTCATTTCCTGTGTTTGTCGCGGCATGATTCATTAATTTAACCAATTACATCGTTTAAAGTATTTGAGTTGTCACCTGTTTAACATTCGTTGTCTGTCAATACCTTTGCACTGCTTTTGGTTCCTGATGTGTTCTGTGAGTTTTGGTTCATAACTTGGTTTATAAAGTCAGTGTTTTTAGAAAAACGGTACAAGAAAAGTACAACCAAAAATCAGCGACAAACCAGTAGCACGAAGCGTAGAAACCAGTAACACGAAACACATTTGGAGTACTGAAGTTAAGGAGAATTTGGTTTTAATAGGTGTGCTTTGAGTTGTGATTTGAATTGGGGAAGAAATGTGATGTTCTGTAGATCTGGTGGAGGAAGCAGCAGTGAAGCTGCAACAGACAGCTTGAGTTCTGTATAAAAGGCTAAATGCTTAAAGCCACACTGACAAGAACTCTTCTGAATGGTCTAATAGGTGATTTTGCACCAGCTATTGGCCACAAACAGATATATATATATATATACACGTTCCCAAATTATTTAAAGCACGGGGGGGGGGGGGGGGGCGAACCTACATACACGTGTAATGGTCCTTTGAAAAAGATGGAAAACCGGACATTATCGTGAATTTATAAAATCCGCCCGGATGTCTGGGGAAAAGACGCTTGGCAACACTAATAATTAACATTAATACGTGTTAAAAGTATGGTAGATATAAAGCGATTTTCCTCCAATATCTGTGAATAACCTGGCTATATTTTATATCAGACACAACATGACTATGTAAACTTCAGTGCGTTTTATTCATTTTGAATGACTTACCACACAATACTGTCCTGCTTTCTGGCCCCAATAAAGCTGCGCCATAAGTTGTGTGTGTGTGTGTGTGTGTGTGTGTGTGTGTGTCTCCGCTGCAGCAGTAGCGGGTGCGGCAGTATACGTCAGTCTGTAGTCGTGAGTGATCAGAACGTTTCGCCAGTATATTCCCGGTGTCTTGTTTACTTGGTCCTTGCTGCTGTTTTTGTGTGTGTAGAGTTGATCTCCTGCCGCCCTGATTAATCCTCTTCCTGTATTGCCACGACATGCTTATTGCCTGACGGACTTCATTAAACATTTGGTTTTCCACATACAGCAATTGAGTCTCAACATGCTGTCCAGCTCACTCATTCATAAAGTTCATTGCTGATGCTGCGTCAACTTCTTAATTAACGCCATTAAACATCTAAAATGTATCGCATTCTTTAACTTTGACAACAATAATAAATATACATACAATATATATATATATATATATATACATACACGTATATATATATGTTAGATTATTAATCTTTTTGGAGGCATTATAAATTATTATTGGTCGAGCGGTCTTTTTCCTCTCTCTCTGCTCGTTTAGCGGAGTTTCGCAAGGCATCCGTAAGGTGATCACGAATTACGGATGGAGTGACGTCACAGAAAGCAAGAAACCACAGTTAGAGTTTAACGGATGAGTTTATCCAAGCATTATCCATTCAGTCACTAAAGTTTACAGGGTTTCACCATTGATAAATAGTTTCACAAGAAACAAAGAATGTCCAATGACGAGGGAACAGCGGGTGGGAGGTGGTCGGCCTGATCCAATCGCGGGAAGAGGGAAACGAGGGAGCATGGTTTGAACTGTCCAATGACGAAAGAGCACCGGGAGCCACGTGTAAGTCTTTCATCTGGTCGACAACAAAAGGCACGGAGGTATATGTAAATGACGCGCGCCGGCGTCAGGACACTGTCAACAAGGGTCTCTCTGTGTGTGTGTCCGAGCCTAACAACAGGGGGTCTCTGTGTGTCCATACATGGGGAAGAACCATTTGTCATGATTAAGACAGAAACACGAGATAGCAATACATCAAAGCATAAATGTATTATAATGAAATAGAAATAAAATCCAAAAGGCATAAGAGAATAAATCATTTCTCACAATTATATATATATATATATATATAATATATATATATATATATATATATATACACACGTATATATTACAATTCTTTTTACTGAGTGAACTAAAATCATGTTGTCAGAATTATTTAACACATAGTTGTACCATTTGTTTCTACTTATAAGAACAGTTAAATGTACATGCTCTTTAGGCTAAAAACACCAACACTGTTTTCTGCAGTGATAACCACCATTCTGCCAGCACCTACCACTGCACAAACGTTCAAAAACACTTCAACAACTACAGCACCAACCATTTTATCAACCATTGGACAAACACCATCCAACACTCCAACAGCACCACCAACAACAACAATTGTCTCTTTGACTACTGAAAAAGCTTTGACTAAAACACTAACTACTCAACCAACAACAGGCTCAACTACCAATAAACAAACTTGGACTAACGTTCCATCAACTCCACCACCTATTAACTCAACTACCACTAAGCAAACATCCATTAACAATTCACCAACTCCTCCACCAATTGACTCAACTACCATGAAACAAACAACCAACAACACTGAATCATATCTGTCACCTACTGCCTCATCTACCACAAAACAAACATCGGCTAATACTCCATCACTGTCACCATCAACTGCCCCTGAAACACTGCCAAACACTACATCATCTCTAATACCTAGTGTCTTATTCACCCTTGAACAAACATCTTCTAACACTCCAGCATCTCCACCACATGTCGTCTCATCGACCCCTCCACAGCAATCTATTAACACTCCACCACCTACTACCACTAAAATAACAATGATTACCTCTCCATCAACTCCATCAACTACGATCTCATTCACCCTTAAACAAACATCCATTAACACTTCACCAACTAAACCAATTGACCCAACTTCAGCTAAACAAACTATTACAAACACTGAGTCATATCTGTCACCTACTGCCGTAACTACCACACAGCAGACATCAATTAATACTCCATCACTGTCATCATTAACTGTCTCAACTACCCCTAATCAAATATCAACGTTCCCGCCTTCAACTTCAATATCTAGTGTCTTATTCACTCTTGAACAAACTAACATTACCACTCAGTCAACTCCGCCACATATTGTCTCTTCAGCAACTCTCCTACCTACTGTCCCAACTACTACTGAAAAAACACCTGCAAACACTCCATCACCACCTACTGTTGCATTGTCTCCTGAACAAACATCCATTTACACTTCAGCTACTACACCATCTACTGTCTCACCGTCCCCTAAACAAACGCCCATTAACAATTCACCAACTATACAAATTGATTCAACTACAACTAAACAAACGATTGAAAACACTGAATCATATTCGTCACCTACTGCTTCAACTACCACCACACAAACATACACTAATGCTCCATCAATGTCACCATCAACTGACACAACTACCCCTGAACAAACATTGACAAACACTCCATCACCTCTAAAACCCACGACCTTATTCACCCTTGAACAAGCATCTATTAACTCTTCAGTCACTCCACCACCTAGTGCAGCAACTCCATCACATGTCATCTCATCCATCCCTCCACAAACCTCTATTAACACTTCAGCAACGCCCCCACCTACAGCCGCAACTACCCCTAAAACAACATTATTGACTAACACTCCATCATCTCATCCACCTATTACCGCTGAACAAACATCATCCAACTCTCCATCAACTGTCGCATCGTCTCCTGAACTAACATCCATTTACACTTCAGCTACTACACCACCTACTGTCTCATCAACCCCCAAACAAACATCAAATTCACCAACTATAACTAAACAAACATTTAAAAACACTGAATCATATCCGTCACCTACTGCCTCAGCTACCACACGACAGACATCAACTAATACTCCATCACTGTCACCATCAACTGCTACTAACCTTGAACTAACATCAACTTTCACACCTTCATCTTCAACATCTACAGTCTTATTCACTCATTACACAAATATTACTACTCAATCAACTCCACCACATATTGTCGCATTGACTCTTGCACAAACATCTATTACCATGCCATCTACTCCACCATCAACTATCTCAACTACTGCTGGACAAAAAATGAATGACACTCCTTCATCTTCACTACAAACCGCTACAACAACCCCTGAACAAACATTCACTAACACTCCATTAACTCCACCATCAACTGCCCCAATTACAACTAAACAAGCGTCAAAAAACACGCAATTATATCCATCA
Organism: Paedocypris micromegethes; assembly: GCA_028031935.1. Classification (NCBI taxonomy): domain Eukaryota; kingdom Metazoa; phylum Chordata; class Actinopteri; order Cypriniformes; genus Paedocypris; species Paedocypris micromegethes. The sequence goes on along the minus strand of QKNR01013576.1, from coordinate 226,489 downwards.
AATGTCTCAACTACCACTGAACAAAACATGACGTACACACCATCAACTCCAAAACCTACTGTCTCTTTGATGCTAACGACAACATCCAATAACACTTCAACTTCACCACCTACAGCATCAACTACCATTCAACACGTATTAACTGATACTACATCAAAAACAACACCTATTGTCTCATCAACCCTTGAACAAACATCTATCAACACTCTATCCACTCCAACACCAACAGTCTCACAAACCACTACACAACCATCCATTAACACTCCATCCATTCCAATACCTAACATCTCATCAACTCCTGAACAAACGTTTAGCACAGCATCAAGTCCACTATCAATCATCTCAACTATCACTGCACATTCATCGATTAACACTCCATCAATTCCAACAGGTACTGTCTCAACTGGATCTGCACTGTCTTCAACTAACACTCCATCCACTCCAATACCTAACATCTCAACTCCTGAACAAACGTTTAACACAACATCAAGTCCACCATCAATCACCTCAACTATCTCTGCACATTCATCGATTCATTCTCCATCAACTCCAACACCTACTGTGTCAACTGCATCTGCACAAACATCAACTAACACTCCAACTCCAATACCTAACATTTCATCAACTCCTGGACAAACATTTAACACAACATCAAGTCCACCATCAATCACCTCAACTATCTCTGCACATTCATCGATTAACACTCCATCAACTCCAACACCTACCGTCTCAACTGCATCTGCACAATCATCAACTAACACTCCATCCACTCCAATACCTAACATCTCATCAACTCCTGGACAAACGTTTAGCACAGCATCAAGTACACGATCAATCATCTCAACTATCACTGCACATTCATCGATTAACACTCCATCAACTCCAACACCTACCGTCTCAACTGCATCTGCACAATCATCAACTAACACTCCATCCACTCCAATACCTAACATCTCATCAACTCCTGAACAAACAGTTTACACTCAGTCAACTCCACCATCAATCATCTCAACTATCACTACACATTCATCGATTAACACTCCATCAACTCCAACACCTACTGTCTCAACTGCATCTGCACAAACACACACTCGAACTCCAATATCTAACATCTCATCAACTCCTGAACAAACAGTTTACACTCAGTCAACTCCACCATCAATCATCTCAACTGCCACCGAACAAACACCCATTAACAATTCAGCAACTCCAAGAGCCACATTCTCACCTACCACTGAAAAAACATCAACTAAAACGCAAACTCGACCTCTTACCCGCTCATTAATCCCTGAACAAACATCCAATATTACTCAATCAGCTCCACCACCAACAGCTTCAACTACTACTAAACAAACTTCAACTAACACTCCATCAACTCCAACACCTAACATCTCAATGAGCATCGAAACATCTATTGACACTTCAGCGCCACCACCAGCAGTCTCAACTACCTCTATACAAACAAGAAATAACACCGTAAGAATAACAGTTCCACCACGTATTGCCTCGTCGATCTCTGAACAAATATCCACTATCACTCAATCAGTTCCACCACCTACAGTGTTAACTACCACTGAACAAACAACGAGTAGCTCTCCAACACCAACTGTCTCAACGACCTCTAAACATACATTCAATCACACTCTTTCAGCTCCAAATCCCATCTCATCAACTGCTAGACCAACTTCGGCTCCATCAACTCCTGAACAAACATCAATTAACACTCCGTCAACTCCATTATTGACTGCCTCAACTACCAATAAACAAGCCAATAATTCTTCACCACCAAGGGCCTCATCAACAACCGAGCAAACCTCAACAAATGTTTTTTTTAGACCAACATCCACTGTTTCAACTACCACTAAAGAATCACTGACAAATGGTCGATCTGAGACTTCACCACATAACTCCATAACTACTGCTGCTTCCACAGGACGGACGACGACAGCCTCACAAACAGCTACATCTTCCAATCAGACTACAATCACAGCAGGTCCGCCTGTTTTCACAGTATCTGATCTCACAAACTCTCATACTGCCAACACCATATTTAATATGACTGGCGTCACTGGTAAGTAAAAACATTTATATCATTATAACATCTGTATGGACAAATATTAGTATGTTTGCAACATTAGTTATTATATTTGCATCCGTTCTAAATAAACCCAGTAATTTCCCTGTTGGAAGAGTAAGGGATGTTGTATTAGGTGACTATGGGAGAAACTACTGTGGTTCTAAGAGCCAATAAGAAAACCAACAGTCAATGATCAGATACCTGTTTTTGCAAAAAAACAGAAAAAAACCCCATCTATGGCTATGGTTCATGACGTCGTGTTTCAGGCAATCAGGGAATTGAAGCAGGTAACCAGGACGTTTGTTGTATGTCAGTTCACTAAATAACTTCAGATCAACCTGTGGTGACAGTTGTGATCCAGTAGTTGGACCTGCCGCTCAAGCGTTGCAGGTTTGAATTCTGAATGCGTGTCCTACCAAAGAGCCTGCAGCACACTTGGGTGTGGTCAGCGCCTTGGGTGTGGTCAGCAACCTGAGGGGTCAAAACAACCTGTGTGCAAAACATCCCGAGAACAATATTCTGAATGATCTATTACAGTGGTACCTCTCTTAACGAAATTAATTTGTGCCAATAGCAGTTTCGTGAAATGGAAATTTTGTTAAGCAGACCATGTTTTTCATGTAAAAGCCCTAATACGTTCCGAAGATCTGTTTATTCAGACATTATGCTTTTATAAATGATAAATTAAGGGTAATAAATGTAATTTAACGATGACAATCGGGTGACAATCCCAAAAACATTGGTACGATCTGACAAGGCAATTTCTTGAATCTATTTGTTGTTCTGATCGAGTGTCTTTGCGTTTTCATTAAGCCAGAGCGTACAGACGTAAATAAATCTCATACAAAACAAAGGAACTTTATTTTTTTCCACTTTTATTTAGGCTTTTCTTTCATTTTACTCGCCGCTTTCACACGTGGTCTTCAGTTCCGGTTCACTCTCAGCTCTGGTGTGACTGTATGGTGTGTTAATTAATACAATTTTCACACCTACTGGTTTTGATGGGTCATTCGAGGAGAAACAGCATTAACAGACTATTGTTTAGTCATTATTAGACTGTTTAGTCAGAATACTAAACAGATTTCGATCCAAACAGAAGACGCTTCAGATTCCCCTCAGGTGCTCAGGAACTTTTACACTTGCTGAAGGCACCATACGCACCGGGCTCCCTGTACTGCAGGACATCTACCACAAGCAGTGCTGGTCCAAGGCCAGGAAGATTGTTGAAGATCACAGCAATCCCAACAATGGACTCTTCTCTCTGTTGCGCTTCCGTTCCCTGAGAGCAAACAGAGAGAATGAGAAGCTTCTTCCCGCAGGCGTACGGAGTCTGACCCAGGGTTAGGGTTAGGGTTTAGGGCTAGGGCTAGGGTTAGGGTTAGGGTTAGGGGCTAGGGTTTAGGGCTAGGGTTAGGGGTTAGGGGTTAGGGTTTAGGGTTAGGGGTTAGGGCTAGGGTTAGCAGGAACTTCCACCGGAACTGTTCCACTGTCACGCTGACTGCTCACTTTAGTCACTATTGCACACACTGGGTCACTTTAAACTGGACTCTTTAAACATCACTTGAGCCACTTTTTCTGTGTTTTGTATCCTTCTTTTTTTAGTGTTTTTTTCGTTTTTTATCTTTTACATTTTTATTCATATTTTATCTAGCATTTTGTCTTGCATATATTCATCCTGCATTTTTTTCTTCTTTATTGTATTTTTATCTTTTGTAATAACTTCATATTTTATCTTGTATATTTATTCCGTATTTTTTCCGTATTACGTATTTTTATCTTTTCTATTTTATTCATATTTTATCTTTTCTCTTTTTTATTGTATTTTATTGCTTTTATCCCTTATCTTGTTGTTTTTGTACTGTTACCACCCCCCTATGTTTACAAGTCGGACAATTGAAAAATACTTTTCACTTCAGTTGTTGCAAAATAATTGTGTTTGTGACAATTAAAATTTGAATTTGATTTGATCAGCGATCGAATCTTGTCGCCTTTCGTTTTGTGAAATAATTTCATTAAAAGAGACGATATTTTATTGACAAAAACTTTCGTTAAATGGAAAGTCTGTAAACAGAGCCATCTGTTAGGAGCGGTACCACTGTATGAAAACTAGGTTAAGGCCGAGCTTGATGACTAGTTAAAAATGAATCAAACTGCACCAGATGACAAGAGCATGAACTCTGGAGAAAGAGCGAGCAATTCTGCATCCAAAAGTGTTTTTGCCAATTGGTGATAACACAGATTTGTTTACCATCAAACTAATACGATAAAAGGTATGATTCATCATCAGCAGAGTGACACTTTACCTAAAAATGGATGTTCTGTGGAAGTGAACCATCCAAGTCACAACAAGACAGTTCTTTGTTCACGCCACTCAGGGTTTTATCAGTCACACACTTGATTTTATATAAATTATCTGAGGTAATAAGACAGTTTATGCACAAATGTGCAGTAAATTGGCAATATGCTCATTTGCTCCTACAAAAAGCGAATCAAATTAGCTCCTTGAACGATACAACATAAACCCATCCAAAAGGGAAAACCTGTAAATATGTACTTCAACCGAAAACATTGTTCACTTAATGGTATCAAGATATCTATAAATTAGAATTTTACAAGAAATTTACAAGTCATTGTAATGGAGGATGGCGTCATTCGTTTAGCTGACATCAAACTTTTTTTTACAGCTACTGGAGTTCAAACCAACACTGCATCCAAAATTATAAATACAACTACAACAATGTCAGCACAATCATCAACCAATATAGCATCAAACACAGTCACAAATTCTATAGGACATACGCCAACAATCCACTCGACTACGGCACCAACCACTGTCACGACTTCTACGGGACAGACGCCAACAATCCACTCGACTACGGCACCAAACTCGGTCACGACTTCTACTGGACAGACGCCAACAATGCACTCGACTACGGCACCAAACTCGGTCACGACTTCTACTGGACAGACGGCAACAATCCACTCGACTACGGCACCAACCACAGTCACGACTTCTACTGGACAGACGCAAACAATCCACTCGACTACGGCACCAACCACTGTCACGACTTCAACTGGACAGACGTCAACAATCCACTCGACTACGGCACCAAACTCGGTCACGACTTCTACTGGACAGACGCCAACAATCCACTCGACTACGACACCAAACTCAGTCACGACTTCTACTGGACAGACGGCAACAATCCACTCGACTACGGCACCAAACTCGGTCACGACTTCTATCGGACAGACGGCAACAATCCACTCGACTACGACACCAAACTCGGTCACGACTTCTACTGGACAGACGCCAACAATCCACTCGACTACGACACCAAACTCAGTCACGACTTCTACGGGACAGACGGCAACAATCCATTCGACTACGACACCAAACTCAGTCATGACTTCTACGGGACAGACGCCAACAATCCACTCGACTACTACAACTACAGCTCCATCATCAACTACTCCGCCTCCTGTTGTAGTACTCGTTAGCTTCAGCACCAGTGAAGTTTTTAATAACGCACTGTTAAATACATCATCACCTGCATATGTTGCTAGAGTAAACCAAGTTCAAAACCAGGTACGTTTGGGAAAGCCATTAGTCAATAGAACCATTGTATAAACCAGTTTCCATAACTGAAATTGTCACTTTTTTTTGTAGTTTGTGCCAATATTTTCTAGGTTGTTCCACAACTTCCTTCGTCTGATAGTCCGTGGTTTCCGGTGAGTGTTTATTGTCTGAGTAAATCAGTACAGAGTAAGGTCACTTCCTAAACAGAGCCTCTGTTTTTTTTTAAATCAATTAGAGCTGGATCCATAGTTACTGATATGGACGTGGAATTTGCAAACATCACAAATAACACTGCCAGCAACAGCAACATCAACATAACAAACGAAGTTTCCATGACTGTTGCATCTGCCAACACCACATTTAATATCACCAGTGTCACTGGTAAGTAAAACCAGTTTTGGTTATGGGCAAGGATCAAATGTTCTGATCTAGATTATTCTCACTGTTCTCTTGGCATTGATGTGTGTTAATCTACATCTAATTAAATCTTTATTTTAATAAACGAAGAACGGGCTCGTCTTTTTGCACAAACTGATTTATTGCCACGCAGTCACTCCAAGCTCTTCCACTAGTCACTCAGGCAGACCAGTCTGTTCCTGTCTTTCGGTGACAAATGGGCTCTCCTTTTCAGCACAATGTGGCCCGCTTAAGAAAAAAAGTCTCACATGGGACGTTTGTGGCTGGAGTCCCCAAGTACGACTGCGACCAAGTGACGGCGATTGGCCACGTGGTCCAGCCACCACTTCAGTAGACACTGATCTAGACAGACAGTGGGGTTCACACGGTCCCGTTCCAGAGTGTTGTCTTCCCAGTCGATCAGTCAATCAGGTGTTCAGTAATGCCCAGGTAATTGTCGTGAGAACACGCTAGACGCTGCGTCTTCCATGACGCTTATGGGTCGGCAGCAGGTGGATATCCAACAAGCCAGAAGGTTCGTTAGCCAGGCTGCATGCGAGGTGCTGACTGGCCTCCCTTGAGTGCACTTGGGGATCGTTCTCTGACGATGATGCCGACTGGTCTCCAGGGCCATGCCAATGTGCGACCTATTCTCTTTGGCTAAATCCGATCGGTGCTTGGCTTTGTCACAACCTTTCTCACCAGTTGTGACAAAAAAGAAGGAACAGCCAGCGATCTATACGCATAACGTGTGTTTTATTATGACATGCGAATAACTGGATTCAAGTTTGGGGAGAAGGACGCCAGCCAGACGCGTAGGCAATCCGCTGATTCCCGGATGCGCGCGCTTCCGGTAGCATGATCCACTTTTATGGTGTCTTGGTGAACCACGCCGGCTTTTCTCCATGCCTCTGATGGGGTGCCGGTCCCGCCCCTATGTCAAAACAAACAATCCCACAAGCATGCCAGACGTCACAGCCTTCATACAAACTCCGAATCTCACAGAGTGCAAATTACCTTTTGCTTGTTGAGGTTTCTGTCAGGAAGCACCTTATAGTGGTATAGTAGTAATTATAGTGTATAATTTTCCGCAAAGCAAAGAAGAGGTTTTCGACACAGCCTCCATTCTGCTCCAGTCTGATGGAGATTTGCAGCACATGAAGGCAATCAGCGTGGTGTGTTTCTCGGAACAGGGACCTTGTGGGAGGGACTCCTGAGCCTGTCCGAGTGAGGCTTGCTGGAGGCCCAGCTTGTCTGAGTTGGCTGGACTGTGCCAGCCTTGAGAATAGATTAACTGGGGGGACTTCATTTTTATTGCGCGATAAAAGCACTGCCACGCTAACGGCGATAACGCTGTTATCAGCCCAGCCCTAGTATGTATTCAGTGATACCCCGACTTATGAAAGTAATCAGTGCCGAGAGCCGTTTTGTTCGGCGAAAATTTGTATAATTGATAAAATGTTGGTAATAAAACATGTTACATAGCAGTTGTTTAGTTTGCCCCTCGGCAGATGTTCATAAAGGTACAGTATATAACGATATACACTCACCGGACACTTTATTAGGTACACCATGTTAGTAACAGGTTGGACCCTTTTGCCTTCAGAACTGCCTCAATTCTTCGTGGCATAGATTCAACAAGGTGCTAGAAGCATTCCTCAGAGAGTTTGGACCATATTGACATGATGGCATCACACAGTTGCTGCAGATTTGTCGGCTACACATTCATGATGCGAATCTCCCGTTCCACCACATCCCAAAGATGCTCTATTGGATTGAGATCTGGTGACTGTGGAGGCCATTTGAGTACAGTGAACTCATTGTCATGTTCAAGAAATAAGTCTGAGATGATTCTAGTTTTATGACATGGCGCATTATCCTGCTGAAAGTAGCCATCAGAAGGTGATTACATTGTGGTCATAAAGAGATGGACATGGTAAGCAACAATTCTCAGGTAGGCTGTAGCGTTGCAACGATGCTCAATTGGTACCAAGGGGCCCAAAGAGTGCCAAGAAAATATCCCCCACACCACCACCAGCCTGAACCGTTAATTTGCTGTCATGTTGTCGACGCCAAATTCCGACCCTACTAACCGAATGCTGCAGCAGAAATCAAGACTCATCAGACCAGGCAACGTTTTTCCAATCTTCTATTGTCCAATTTTGATGAGCTTGTGCAAGTTGTAGCCTCAGTTTCCTGTTCTTAGCTGAAAGGAGTGGCACCCTGCGTGGACTTCTGCTGCTGTAGCATTTGCCTCAAAGTTCAACGTACTGTGCGTTCAGAGATGATCTTCTGTCTACCTTGGTTGTAACGGGTGGTTATTTGAGTCACTGTTGCCTTTCTATCAGCTCGAACCAGTCTGGACATTCTCCTCTGACATCAACAAGGCATTTCCGCCCACTGAATATTTTTTCTTTTTCGGACCATTTTCTGTAAACCCTACAGATGGTTGTGCGTAAAAACCCATTAGATCAGCAGTTTCTGAAATACCCAGGTCTGCCCTTCTGGCACCAACAACCATGCCACGTTCAGAGTCTCTCAAATCACCTTTACTCCCCATACTGATGCTCGGTTCAAAACTGCATGAGATTGCCTTTACCATGTCTACATGACAAAATGCACTGAGTTGCCACCATGTGATTGGCTGATTAGAAATTAAGTGTTAACGAGTGTTGGACAGGTGTACCTAATAAAGTGGCTGGGGAGTGTAATATCATATGAATGGTTACCATTATCTTGAGAAGACATCATGTAAATCCCCGAGATTTCCGTAATCTCGTGAGAACGGTTCTGTCGCATGCTCGCAAGATTCATTTATTATGTAACTTTTACTTCTTTTACTAGTAAATCACTATTAAAAATGGTATTAATGTTGCAGCTCGTCACTGGGGCTCCAAAGGCCGCGGGCTTTGAATAAATTGTTCTAACTTTCCCCTCTGTGTGTCCCGCTCTGCGAATGGTTGGCCACCAATCCAGAGTGTGTATCCTGCCTCCGGCCCTAAGACGCTGAGATAGGCGCCAGCTCCCCGCGACCCTGTAAAGGATGAAGCGGTAGAAGATGAATGAATGAACTTTCCCCTCTTATTGCCGCCCCTGTGTGACGTTTTTGAATCATCGTTTAAAGCTTTGTGTGTTATACTTATTATAATTACACAAGTTGTAAAAAAAACTTGGTAGAACAGTTGATTAAACAACAACGTTTTTTGTAAAGTAAATATCACTCTGAAAAATCTAAACCACTTAATTAGTAAGGTATTGTACATTCATTAAGACATTAATCATTAGGTATTATCAGTCATTCTGATGGAGGATGGTGCATTTATCTCAGTTGAATTTTATTTCAATATATTTTTGCAACAGCTACTGTAGTTGTAACCACTACCAACACTGCTGCACCAACCACAACAGCAATAACGACCACAACAACGACAGGACAAACGTCAACCAACACATTCACGACTTCTACTGGACAGACGCCAACAATCCACTCGACTACGGCACCAAACACAGTCACGACTTCCACGGGACATACGGCAACAATCCACTCGACTACGGCACCAAACTCGGTCACGACTTCCACGGGACATACGGCAACAATCCACTCGACTACGGCACCAAACTCGGTCACGACTTCCACTGGACAGACGCCAACAATCCACTCGACTACGGCACCAAACTCGGTCACGACTTCCACGGGACAGACGCCAACAATCCACTCGACTACGGCACCAAACTCGGTCACGACTTCCACTGGACAGACGGCAACAATCCACTCGACTACGGCTCCAAACTCGGTCACGACTTCCACTGGACAGACGCCAACAATCCACTCGACTACGGCACCAAACTCGGTCACGACTTCCACGGGACAGACGCCAACAATCCACTCGACTACGGCACCAAACTCGGTCACGACTTCTACTGGACAGACGGCAACAATCCACTCGACTACGGCTCCAAACTCGGTCACGACTTCCACTGGACATTCGTCAACAATCCACTCGACTACGGCTCCAAACTCGGTCACGACTTCCACGGGACATACGTCAACAATCCACTCGACTACGGCACCAACCACAGTCACGACTTCTACAACAACTACTACTACTACAGCTCCATCATCAACTACTCCGCCTCCTGTTGTAGTACTCGTTAGCTTCACCACCAGTGAAGTTTTTAATAACGCACTGTTAACCACAACATCGCCTGCATATGTTGCTAGAGTAAACCAAGTTCAAAACCAGGTAAGCTTGGGGTAGCCATTAGGCAATAGAACATTAGAATTTCCAGTACATAATGAAACATTTACAGTGAAAATGGCTGTTTAAATTTAACCTAAAGTAAAGAGCTAATTCGTTGAATGTCATTTGTCAAATTGTATGAACCAGTTTTTATAACTAAAATTGTCACTTGCTTTTTGTAGTTTGTGCCAATATTTTCTAGGTTGTTCCACAACTTCCTTCGTCTGATAGTCCGTGGTTTCCGGTGAGTGTTTATTGTCTGAGTAAATCAGTACAGAGTAAGGTCACTTCCTAAACAGAGCCTCTGTCTATTCTAAATCAATTAGAGCTGGATCCATTATTACTGATATGGACGTGGAGTTTGCAAACGTCACAAACAACACTGCCAGCAGCAACGGCAGCAGCAGCAACAACATCAACATAACAAACCAAGTTTCCATGACTGTTGCATCTGCCAACACCACGTTTAATATCACCGGTGTCACTGGTAAGTAAAACGAGATTTTGGTTATGGGCAAGGATCAAATGTTCTGATCTAAATTGACTTCACTGTTCTCTTGGAATTGATCTGCGTTGATCTACATCCAATCATGTCTTTATTGGAATAAAGGAAGAACAGGGGCTCGTCTTTTTGCGCAAACTGATTTGTTGACACGCAGCCACTCCAAGCTCTTCCACTAGTCACTCAGGCAGACCAGTCTGTTCCCGTTTTCTGGTGACAAATTGGCTCTCCTTTTCAGCACAATGTGACTCGCTAAAGAAAAAAGTCTTGTGCATGAGACGTTTGTGGCTGGAGTCCTCAAGTACGACTGCGGCCAAGTGACCGTAATTGGCCGCGAGGCCCAGCCACCACTTCAGTGGGCTCCACCCGGTACCGCTCCAGAGTGTTATCTTCCGAGATCTCGTCGTGCTCCGAGTCCGAGTCGGACCGTGTCAGCAGCAGCAGCAGGGCGGTTTTGTGACTCGGGCTGCTCTTCCACGGATGTTTGCAGAGCCGGTTTTTCCGCCTTCACCAGCTCACTCAGCTTTGCCCACACTGGCTTCCTCTCTGCTTGGGCAAGTACCTCAGGTCCTTGAACCCTGGATTCAGAGCAGTCGCAACCTTGGGTGAATAAACGAGAAATGAGGAGAGATAGAAAATTCCACATCTTTAATGGATGCCATTTTCCCCCGGTCAGTATGACGCACCTTGAGCCGCTCCAGATTCAAGTTTTCCACCCGCTGGGTCAGGTCCTTGTCAAAGGCGGCTTTTAACCGACCGATGTAGGCGGGATCGTCGTCCGAGATCTCTATGGTGCGCTGTTCTCCACCGAGGAGCTCAGTGACGTACCTAGCGGCGGAAGGAAGCAGAGGCGTAATTACAGACCAGCTAGTCCAATACAGATCGGCACGCGGTTTCTACACGGACCAAACCTGCATGACTCCAGCACACCTTTGAGCCTGGACAGAGTCTTGAGGTCGGCGTTTGTCGGGAGGGCCAGGGAGCGCTTCTGCTGAGACAGTGCCGCCTGGAAGACTTCCCGGTCGCGCATCGAAGCCGACTCGTCTCCTGGGCCACGCCAGTGCGCGGCCTAGCCTCTTTGGCTAAAGCCGATCGGTGCTTGGCCTTCAGGTGGTATTGCAGACAGGAAGAGTGCGGGGCAGTAAGCAAACTCCAAATCGCTCAGTTCGCTTGTCTAGGTTTCCGTCGGGAAGCACCTTTATAGTTGAATTTTTTGCGAAGCAAAGAAGAGCTTTTCGATGTAGCCTCCATTCTGCTCCAGCGCAGCTCGGCGTCTGAAGGTGATTTGCTGCACATGCAGGCAATCAGTGTGGTGCGCTTCCCGGTACAGTGACGGTATAGTCTCACATGAATGATTACCGCCATCTTGAAAAGACATCATGCAAATCCCTGAGATTTCCATAATCTCGTGAGAACGGTGACGTCGCTTGGTCACCATTCTAGCAAGATTCATTTAATATGTAACTTTTACGACTTTCCTAGTAAATCACAATAAAAAATGGTGTTAATGTTGCAGCTTGTCGCTGGGGCCCCAAAGGCCACGGGCACTTTGTGTGAATTACTTTGCCCCCTTAACGCCGCCCCCGACTGACCCTTTTGAATTATCGTTTCATGCTTCGTGATTTATCCTTATTATATTTAAACAAACCTGAAACAACAGTGGAGTAAACGACAAAATAACTTATGTGTGATGGGAAAATGTGTAAAGTAAATATATTGGTCTGAAAAAAATCGAAACCACAAAGCTACGTTACATTCATTAGGACATGAATCATTACGTATTATCAGTCATTCTGATGGAGGATGGTGCATTTACCTCAGTTTAATTTTATTTCAATATATTTTTGCAACAGCTACTGTAGTTGTAACCACTACCAACACTGCTGCACCAACCACAACAGCAATAACGACCACAACAACGACAGGACAAACGTCAACCAACACATTCACGACTTCTACTGGACAGACGCCAACAATCCACTCGACTACGGCACCAAACACAGTCACGACTTCTACTGGACAGACGGCAACAATCCACTCGACTACGGCACCAAACTCAGTCACGACTTCCACTGGACAGACGCCAACAATCCACTCGACTACGGCACCAAACTCGGTCACGACTTCTACTGGACAGACGCCAACAATCCACTCGACTACGGCACCAAACTCGGTCACGACTTCCACGGGACATACGGCAACAATCCACTCGACTACGGCACCAAACTCGGTCACGACTTCCACGGGACATACGGCAACAATCCACTCGACTACGGCACCAAACTCGGTCACGACTTCCACTGGACAGACGCCAACAATCCACTCGACTACGGCACCAAACTCGGTCACGACTTCCACGGGACAGACGCCAACAATCCACTCGACTACGGCACCAAACTCGGTCACGACTTCCACTGGACAGACGCCAACAATCCACTCGACTACGGCACCAAACTCGGTCACGACTTCCACTGGACAGACGCCAACAATCCACTCGACTACGGCACCAAACTCGGTCACGACTTCCACTGGACAGACGCCAACAATCCACTCGACTACGGCTCCAAACTCGGTCACGACTTCCACTGGACATTCGTCAACAATCCACTCGACTACGGCTCCAAACTCGGTCACGACTTCCACGGGACATACGTCAACAATCCACTCGACTACGGCACCAACCACAGTCACGACTTCTACAACAACTACTACTACTACAGCTCCATCATCAACTACTCCGCCTCCTGTTGTAGTACTCGTTAGCTTCACCACCAGTGAAGTTTTTAATAACGCACTGTTAACCACAACATCGCCTGCATATGTTGCTAGAGTAAACCAAGTTCAAAACCAGGTAAGCTTGGGGTAGCCATTAGGCAATAGAACATTAGAATTTCCAGTACATAATGAAACATTTACAGTGAAAATGGCTGTTTAAATTTAACCTAAAGTAAAGAGCTAATTCGTTGAATGTCATTTGTCAAATTGTATGAACCAGTTTTTATAACTAAAATTGTCACTTGCTTTTTGTAGTTTGTGCCAATATTTTCTAGGTTGTTCCACAACTTCCTTCGTCTGATAGTCCGTGGTTTCCGGTGAGTGTTTATTGTCTGAGTAAATCAGTACAGAGTAAGGTCACTTCCTAAACAGAGCCTCTGTCTATTCTAAATCAATTAGAGCTGGATCCATTATTACTGATATGGACGTGGAGTTTGCAAACGTCACAAACAACACTGCCAGCAGCAACGGCAGCAGCAGCAACAACATCAACATAACAAACCAAGTTTCCATGACTGTTGCATCTGCCAACACCACGTTTAATATCACCGGTGTCACTGGTAAGTAAAACGAGATTTTGGTTATGGGCAAGGATCAAATGTTCTGATCTAAATTGACTTCACTGTTCTCTTGGAATTGATCTGCGTTGATCTACATCCAATCATGTCTTTATTGGAATAAAGGAAGAACAGGGGCTCGTCTTTTTGCGCAAACTGATTTGTTGACACGCAGCCACTCCAAGCTCTTCCACTAGTCACTCAGGCAGACCAGTCTGTTCCCGTTTTCTGGTGACAAATTGGCTCTCCTTTTCAGCACAATGTGACTCGCTAAAGAAAAAAGTCTTGTGCATGAGACGTTTGTGGCTGGAGTCCTCAAGTACGACTGCGGCCAAGTGACCGTAATTGGCCGCGAGGCCCAGCCACCACTTCAGTGGGCTCCACCCGGTACCGCTCCAGAGTGTTATCTTCCGAGATCTCGTCGTGCTCCGAGTCCGAGTCGGACCGTGTCAGCAGCAGCAGCAGGGCGGTTTTGTGACTCGGGCTGCTCTTCCACGGATGTTTGCAGAGCCGGTTTTTCCGCCTTCACCAGCTCACTCAGCTTTGCCCACACTGGCTTCCTCTCTGCTTGGGCAAGTACCTCAGGTCCTTGAACCCTGGATTCAGAGCAGTCGCAACCTTGGGTGAATAAACGAGAAATGAGGAGAGATAGAAAATTCCACATCTTTAATGGATGCCATTTTCCCCCGGTCAGTATGACGCACCTTGAGCCGCTCCAGATTCAAGTTTTCCACCCGCTGGGTCAGGTCCTTGTCAAAGGCGGCTTTTAACCGACCGATGTAGGCGGGATCGTCGTCCGAGATCTCTATGGTGCGCTGTTCTCCACCGAGGAGCTCAGTGACGTACCTAGCGGCGGAAGGAAGCAGAGGCGTAATTACAGACCAGCTAGTCCAATACAGATCGGCACGTGGTTTCTACACGGACCAAACCTGCATGGCTCCAGCACACCTTTGAGCCTGGACAGAGTCTTGAGGTCGGCGTTTGTCGGGAGGGCCAGGGAGCGCTTCTGCTGAGACAGTGCCGCCTGGAAGACTTCCCGGTCGCGCATCGAAGCCGACTCGTCTCCTGGGCCACGCCAGTGCGCGGCCTAGCCTCTTTGGCTAAAGCCGATCGGTGCTTGGCCTTCAGGTGGTATTGCAGACAGGAAGAGTGCGGGGCAGTAAGCAAACTCCAAATCGCTCAGTTCGCTTGTCTAGGTTTCCGTCGGGAAGCACCTTTATAGTTGAATTTTTTGCGAAGCAAAGAAGAGCTTTTCGATGTAGCCTCCATTCTGCTCCAGCGCAGCTCGGCGTCTGAAGGTGATTTGCTGCACATGCAGGCAATCAGTGTGGTGCGCTTCCCGGTACAGTGACGGTATAGTCTCACATGAATGATTACCGCCATCTTGAAAAGACATCATGCAAATCCCTGAGATTTCCATAATCTCGTGAGAACGGTGACGTCGCTTGGTCACCATTCTAGCAAGATTCATTTAATATGTAACTTTTACGACTTTCCTAGTAAATCACAATAAAAAATGGTGTTAATGTTGCAGCTTGTCGCTGGGGCCCCAAAGGCCACGGGCACTTTGTGTGAATTACTTTGCCCCCTTAACGCCGCCCCCGACTGACCCTTTTGAATTATCGTTTCATGCTTCGTGATTTATCCTTATTATATTTAAACAAACCTGAAACAACAGTGGAGTAAACGACAAAATAACTTATGTGTGATGGGAAAATGTGTAAAGTAAATATATTGGTCTGAAAAAAATCGAAACCACAAAGCTACGTTACATTCATTAGGACATGAATCATTAAGTATTATCAGTCATTCTGATGGAGGATGGTGCATTTACCTCAGTTTAATTTTATTTCAATATATTTTTGCAACAGCTACTGTAGTTGTAACCACTACCAACACTCCTGCACCAACCACAACAGCAATAACGACCACAACAACGACAGGACAAACGTCAACCAACACATTCACGACTTCTACTGGACAGACGCCAACAATCCACTCGACTACGGCACCAAACACAGTCACGACTTCTACTGGACAGACGGCAACAATCCACTCGACTACGGCACCAAACACAGTCACGACTTCCACTGGACAGACGGCAACAATCCACTCGACTACGGCTCCAAACTCGGTCACGACTTCCACGGGACATACGGCAACAATCCACTCGACTACGGCACCAAACTCGGTCACGACTTCCACTGGACAGACGCCAACAATCCACTCGACTACGGCACCAAACTCGGTCACGACTTCCACGGGACAGACGCCAACAATCCACTCGACTACGGCACCAAACTCGGTCACGACTTCTACTGGACAGACGGCAACAATCCACTCGACTACGGCTCCAAACTCGGTCACGACTTCCACTGGACATTCGTCAACAATCCACTCGACTACGGCTCCAAACTCGGTCACGACTTCCACGGGACATACGTCAACAATCCACTCGACTACGGCACCAACCACAGTCACGACTTCTACAACAACTACTACTACTACAGCTCCATCATCAACTACTCCGCCTCCTGTTGTAGTACTGTTAGCTTCACCACCAGTGAAGTTTTTAATAACGCACTGTTAACCACAACATCGCCTGCATATGTTGCTAGAGTAAACCAAGTTCAAAACCAGGTAAGCTTGGGGTAGCCATTAGGCAATAGAACATTAGAATTTCCAGTACATAATGAAACATTTACAGTGAAAATGGCTGTTTAAATTTAACCTAAAGTAAAGAGCTAATTCGTTGAATGTCATTTGTCAAATTGTATGAACCAGTTTTTATAACTAAAATTGTCACTTGCTTTTTGTAGTTTGTGCCAATATTTTCTAGGTTGTTCCACAACTTCCTTCGTCTGATAGTCCGTGGTTTCCGGTGAGTGTTTATTGTCTGAGTAAATCAGTACAGAGTAAGGTCACTTCCTAAACAGAGCCTCTGTCTATTCTAAATCAATTAGAGCTGGATCCATTATTACTGATATGGACGTGGAGTTTGCAAACGTCACAAACAACACTGCCAGCAGCAACGGCAGCAGCAGCAACAACATCAACATAACAAACCAAGTTTCCATGACTGTTGCATCTGCCAACACCACGTTTAATATCACCGGTGTCACTGGTAAGTAAAACGAGATTTTGGTTATGGGCAAGGATCAAATGTTCTGATCTAAATTGACTTCACTGTTCTCTTGGAATTGATCTGCGTTGATCTACATCCAATCATGTCTTTATTGGAATAAAGGAAGAACAGGGGCTCGTCTTTTTGCGCAAACTGATTTGTTGACACGCAGCCACTCCAAGCTCTTCCACTAGTCACTCAGGCAGACCAGTCTGTTCCCGTTTTCTGGTGACAAATTGGCTCTCCTTTTCAGCACAATGTGACTCGCTAAAGAAAAAAGTCTTGTGCATGAGACGTTTGTGGCTGGAGTCCTCAAGTACGACTGCGGCCAAGTGACCGTAATTGGCCGCGAGGCCCAGCCACCACTTCAGTGGGCTCCACCCGGTACCGCTCCAGAGTGTTATCTTCCGAGATCTCGTCGTGCTCCGAGTCCGAGTCGGACCGTGTCAGCAGCAGCAGCAGGGCGGTTTTGTGACTCGGGCTGCTCTTCCACGGATGTTTGCAGAGCCGGTTTTTCCGCCTTCACCAGCTCACTCAGCTTTGCCCACACTGGCTTCCTCTCTGCTTGGGCAAGTACCTCAGGTCCTTGAACCCTGGATTCAGAGCAGTCGCAACCTTGGGTGAATAAACGAGAAATGAGGAGAGATAGAAAATTCCACATCTTTAATGGATGCCATTTTCCCCCGGTCAGTATGACGCACCTTGAGCCGCTCCAGATTCAAGTTTTCCACCCGCTGGGTCAGGTCCTTGTCAAAGGCGGCTTTTAACCGACCGATGTAGGCGGGATCGTCGTCCGAGATCTCTATGGTGCGCTGTTCTCCACCGAGGAGCTCAGTGACGTACCTAGCGGCGGAAGGAAGCAGAGGCGTAATTACAGACCAGCTAGTCCAATACAGATCGGCACGTGGTTTCTACACGGACCAAACCTGCATGGCTCCAGCACACCTTTGAGCCTGGACAGAGTCTTGAGGTCGGCGTTTGTCGGGAGGGCCAGGGAGCGCTTCTGCTGAGACAGTGCCGCCTGGAAGACTTCCCGGTCGCGCATCGAAGCCGACTCGTCTCCTGGGCCACGCCAGTGCGCGGCCTAGCCTCTTTGGCTAAAGCCGATCGGTGCTTGGCCTTCAGGTGGTATTGCAGACAGGAAGAGTGCGGGGCAGTAAGCAAACTCCAAATCGCTCAGTTCGCTTGTCTAGGTTTCCGTCGGGAAGCACCTTTATAGTTGAATTTTTTGCGAAGCAAAGAAGAGCTTTTCGATGTAGCCTCCATTCTGCTCCAGCGCAGCTCGGCGTCTGAAGGTGATTTGCTGCACATGCAGGCAATCAGTGTGGTGCGCTTCCCGGTACAGTGACGGTATAGTCTCACATGAATGATTACCGCCATCTTGAAAAGACATCATGCAAATCCCTGAGATTTCCATAATCTCGTGAGAACGGTGACGTCGCTTGGTCACCATTCTAGCAAGATTCATTTAATATGTAACTTTTACGACTTTCCTAGTAAATCACAATAAAAAATGGTGTTAATGTTGCAGCTTGTCGCTGGGGCCCCAAAGGCCACGGGCACTTTGTGTGAATTACTTTGCCCCCTTAACGCCGCCCCCGACTGACCCTTTTGAATTATCGTTTCATGCTTCGTGATTTATCCTTATTATATTTAAACAAACCTGAAACAACAGTGGAGTAAACGACAAAATAACTTATGTGTGATGGGAAAATGTGTAAAGTAAATATATTGGTCTGAAAAAAATCGAAACCACAAAGCTACGTTACATTCATTAGGACATGAATCATTAAGTATTATCAGTCATTCTGATGGAGGATGGTGCATTTACCTCAGTTTAATTTTATTTCAATATATTTTTGCAACAGCTACTGTAGTTGTAACCACTACCAACACTGCTGCACCAACCACAACAGCAATAACGACCACAACAACGACAGGACAAACGTCAACCAACACATTCACGACTTCTACTGGACAGACGCCAACAATCCACTCGACTACGGCACCAAACACAGTCACGACTTCTACTGGACAGACGGCAACAATCCACTCGACTACGGCACCAAACTCGGTCACGACTTCTACTGGACAGACGCCAACAATCCACTCGACTACGGCACCAAACTCGGTCACGACTTCCACGGGACAGACGCCAACAATCCACTCGACTACGGCACCAAACTCGGTAACGACTTCTACTGGACAGACGGCAACAATCCACTCGACTACGGCTCCAAACTCGGTCACGACTTCCACGGGACATACGTCAACAATCCACTCGACTACGGCACCAACCACAGTCACGACTTCTACAACAACTACTACTACTACAGCTCCATCATCAACTACTCCGCCTCCTGTTGTAGTACTCGTTAGCTTCACCACCAGTGAAGTTTTTAATAACGCACTGTTAACCACAACATCGCCTGCATATGTTGCTAGAGTAAACCAAGTTCAAAACCAGGTAAGCTTGGGGTAGCCATTAGGCAATAGAACATTAGAATGACTGGTGTAAAACACACAGTGAAAATTGTAAAAAAAATTATAACAGTGGCTGTTAAAAATAAGCCTCATCAAAGAGCTAATTTATTTTACGTCATTTGTCCAATTGTATAAACCAGTTATTATAACTGAAATTTTCCCTTGTTTTTGTAGTTTGTGCCAATATTTTCTAGGTTGTTCCACAACTTCCTTCGTCTGATAGTCCGTGGTTTTCGGTGAGTGTTTATTGACTAAGTAAATCAGTACAGAGTAAGGTCACTTCCTAAACAGATCTTGTGTCTTTTCTAAATCAATTAGAGCTGGATCTATCATTACTGATATGTTTGTGGAGTTTGCAAAGATCACAAATAACACTGCCAGCAGCAACAGCAGCAGCAGCAGCAACAACATCAACATAACAAACCAAGTTTCTATGACTGTTGCATCTGCCAACACCACATTTAATATCACCGGTGTCACTGGTAAGTAAAACATGATTTTCCCTCTGGAACATATTTTTGCTGCAGCCACAACTCCAATCACATAACTTCTTGCCCAATGGTGCTTTCACACCTAGCTCATCTAACCATTAAATAGGGGCGTATATGTGAACACCAAGTAATCTCAGACGCCCCTAAACGGCCCCAAATGCGAACTGTAGATGGTCTGAGAGAAGTTTGTTTGAGGGACCGTTTGTGGTTCTATTACTCTGTGATATGAAAGCGAAGAGATCTCGGTCCACTTCACTGTTCGTTTTGCTCTGCATGCCGCACCCAGAGGTTCCGTGTACTCGCAAATCCGTCACGTCACCGTAATACTTAAGGGGGGAAACTATGGAATCAGATTAGTGCCAGAAATCCAAACGAAAACGAACAATAAATGAAAAAAAAAACAGACGTCATTGCACGCAAAAAATAAAGAAACAAACTTAATTGTGAAGCGTTTCGATTGACGATTACATGAGATGACAGCTCTTCTCAACCCATAAAAACCGTTCCAATAAAAAAGGGCTTTTATAAATAAAAAACATTTTTATTCCTAATAAATTAAATTTTTTCTTTTGGTCTCACAATAAATGAAGAAAATTTGTATAAATGGAACTACATTAAGCAACGTACAACAAAGGGGCAAAATAAATCGCAGGAGAGATTGCGGAATGAACAGATTAATGTGTGAACAAGAAAGGGTCTGGGATCTCTTTACTGCTCAAGAGGACCGAAAACAGAACAGGGTTCTCTTCTGAGTCAACTAGGTTGTGAACACCAAAAGCACTGTGATCACTTTCCGCTGGTTCTCTTTCTGGCTCACTTTAAAAGAACTGGGTTCAGTTTGCTTAAAAGAAGCTATATGTGAAAGCACCATTAGTTGCAGAACCAGCCTATAAAACCTACGTTTATTCGAACCTGCCACCTCCCGGACCCCAAGTCCAAGTCCTCTACCACTGGACCACAACTCCCCAGATGGGTCAGGGTAGAGTGAAGGACTGTAGAGATGGAATCTTCACTCAACCTATTTTGGTATGAGTCCAAGCTGGGTGATAGGCAGGCAGGCTAAAAATAGGTGAGATCAAGGTTCTCAAACCTCAGGGGTGAGAGTGACAGGGTGAAAGTCAGCCAGTTCTGTCGCAGCAGAGTTTTTTAGCACAGGCACGATGGATAAATGATTAGAAAGCAGTTTTGTCATCACTTGAGAGCATTTGGAGTCTGCTTCTAATCTAGTTTTTCTAAATGTATCTATATACGAGAATTATCTAGGCGCAGTTCATAGGCCTGGCCCACGAGCACTCTAGCTCACAAGCCCCTGCCGGGTTCAGCCTGTGAGACCACCTTCCAGTAGACTCACCCCCGCACGACATAAGGGTCTAAACGTGCATTGTGTTTTGAGTTGCAGTTATGCAGAGATGTCACAATAACATATCTGGCTATCAAGATATGGAATGTCACCTTGCTGAATGGGAAAGAACCCAGCTTGTGCTGGAGGCTGAGCGGCTCCAGCTAGAAAGAGTTGGGCTTAACACAGCTCCTTGAAAGAGGTTGAACCCTCTGCTACTCTGGAGTTGCCGATAGTGAGATGCGGCAAGTGGAAGTGGACCGGCTTACCGCTCCCCAAAACAGCCTGCAATTTGTTGAAATTTTTCACACGAGGGTTGGTTTCCTAAGCCTGGGGTGGGCGAGAGGTCTCTCAAGTAACAGTACTTGTGCACCAATGTGCCACAAACGGGAACTCCACTGTCGTCCTGCGGGATTTCAACGCTCACACAGGCAAAGACCGAGACACCTGCAGGGGCGTGACTGGAAAGAACAGCCTTCTTGATCTGAACACATGTGGTGTTTTGCCATTTGCCTTTTGTGCTAGTCTTGGCTTGTTCATAACAAACATCGTGTTCGTGCATAAGGGTGTCCATCAGTGCACATGGCTTCAGGACACCCTGGAAAGTAGATCTATGATTGATTTTGTTGTTCTATCATCAGCCTTCAACCATATATCTTAGCAAGGAGCTAAGCTGTCTATCCCTCCCTGGTAGTGAGTTGGATCTGGTGGCAGAGGAGAAAGTTGGACAGACTTGGAAGATGTATTAATGCATTGTCAGGATCTGCAGAAAACGTCAGTTAGAGTCTGTCAGGGGTCTTCAGCTCCGGGAGCGGAATCCAGACTTCACTGAGATCACGAGGGAGGTGGCAACATTGAGTCCGAAAGGACTTCTGCAACTACATTGTCAATGCGGCTGTGTGTAACTGTGGTTGTAAGGTTACTGGTGCTTGTCATGGTGGTAATCACTGAACCCAGTGGTTGACACATGAAGTGACACATGAAGGTATGCTGTCAAGCTGAAGAATATATCTTACCTGGCTTGGTTGGCCTGTGGGACATCTGAAGCAGCTGATAGGAACTCTGGTCTGGGAGAAGTTTGGTGGAGCCATGAAAGAACACCATCGGCCTGCCTAATAGAGACTCTGGCAAACCATCAGCTGTCTCAGTGGTTTCCTGCCCTTACTGTTGCCAATAAGTTACAGTGAAAGTGGAGAACTGCTGATCTCAACTGGGGATAAAGTGGGATGGTACAGGACCTTGACAAGGGTAAATTGTCAAGTGACCAGCCTTAAAATGTGTAGATGTGTGGGTGTTTTACCTGGCCTTTAATTTAATTAAATATTTAATTAAATTAATTATTTAATTTGTAAGGTATTGTAAGATCATTAGTCAGATGAATCAAATAGTATTATCAATAATTCTGATGGAGTATGGTGCCTTAATCTCACTCAATCTTAAAAATATATTTTTACAGCTACTGTAGTTCTAACAACTACCACTGCTGCACCAACTACCACAACGACAGGACAAACATCAACCAACACCGCACCAAACTCGGTCACGACTTCTACGGGACAGACGCCAACAATCCACTCGACTACGGCACCAAACTCGGTCACGACTTCTACGGGACAGACGCCAACAATCCACTCGACTACGGCACCAAACTCGGTCACGACTTCTACGGGACAGACGGCAACGACTTCTACTGGACAGACGCCAACAATCCACCTGAATTCGGCACCAAACTCGGTCACGACTTCTACTGGACAGACGCCAACAATCCACCTGAATTCGGCACCAAACTCGGTCACGACTTCTACGGGACAGACGGCAACAATCCACTCGACTACGGCACCAAACTCGGTCACGACTTCTACAACAACTACTACTACAGCTCCATCATCAACTACTCCACCTCCTGTTGTAGTACTCGTTAGCTTTACCACCAGTGAAGTTTTTAATAACGCGCTGTTAAATACATCATCACCTGCATATGTTGCTAGAGTAAATCAAGTTAAAAACCAGGTAAGTTTGAGGAAGCCATTAGACATTTATTTAACAATAGACCTTTTTGCAACTACATTTGTCACTTGTTTTTGATAGTTTGTGCCGATATTTACTCGAAGATTCTTAAACTTCCTCCGTCTGATAGTCCGTGGTTTCCGGTGAGTGTTTATTGACTTAGTAAATCAGTACAGAGTAAGGTCACTTCCTAAACAAATTTTGTGTCTTTTCTAAATCAATTAGAGCTGGATCTACCATTACTGATATGTTTGTGGAGTTTGCAAACATCACAAATAACACTGCCAGCAACAACAACATAACAAACCAAGTTACCGTGGCTGTCGAATTTGCCAACACCACATTTAATATCACCGGTGTCACTGGTAAGTTAAACATCTTAGTAATTTAACCCTTTCCTAATGGACGCCTCATTAAACACATGACACTAGGTGTTCTTTCTTGAGAACCAATTTGTTCTCATTATCGTGTTTTATTGATTACAATAAAGGACATCAATACTAAATGTCTTGGGTAAATTGTACTTGGATATCCCCTGACAGGTAAGATTCTAATCCAAAGGCTACATATAAATAAATGGACAATCTTTATTGTATCACCCAACTAGTCCTGTCAAGGTCTAGTTAACTAGTTAAGACGCTGCACAATGTTGGAGAACAAAGGCGAAACCTATCTAATGTGCAAGCTGTGATTAACCCTAACAGGAAGTCAGGACAACCCTTCGCCTTGAGTACCTCAAGGATCTGAATGTTGTTTAGCAGTCATGGCTGACATGCTTTTGCAACATTGCATGGAGGCATCACCCTTCTCAGCCTCCCACGTAAAGTCTACGCTAGGATACTGAAGAGGAGGATTAGACCGATACAGGAGGAACAATGCCCTGATCTATGGTCATGAGCGGATGGCAGAGGAAGATCTGAGACAGTGAGATGAGGTGGTCATATGATTGAGGTCAGACAGGTAGGAGGGGGCGAGATTGTGGATGGCCCGGACTTGAAAAGCAGGATCTTAACTCTTAAAGATGATTCGGGACTGAACAGGGAGCCGGGTGAGATGTTGAAGGACGGGGTAGATGTGACCTGAGAAGGGGTTTTGGTAATGATGCAGGCAGCAGAATTCTGGACCATTTGGAGTTTGTGGAGCAAGTTCTCTGGTAGGCAGAGGAGCAGGGAGTTACACTAGTTTATGCAGGTGGAGACAAGGCTGTGATCAAGAATGGAGGTTGTATGGGGGTGGGGAAGGGGCGGCGGAGGCGATTAATGTTCTTGAAGACTATGTTGGCACCACAGATGGCTGACTCCTAGCTCTGTAACCTACAGAACCTGGCAATAAACATTTTTCAGATTCAGTTAATAAACTGTCGATTGATATCAAAATGTTTCAGTTTTAGTCAAACAGAGAACTCAAGACCCTTTCTCTTTTGGGTCAAGCGTGCATTGTTGACAGTAGCACGAATGATTTCAATGGATGATTTTAAGCCTTGTGATTTATCTATACATCTTTGCAAATTACTGTAAATATTGTAAATATAAAGCACTGTATGATTAGTAGAATATTAATTATATAACTATAAAATCAGTCAATCTAATGGAGGATTATGCATTTATCTCATTTCAATTTTATTTCAATTTATTTTTACAACAGCTACTGTAGTTCTCACAACTACCACTGCTGCACCAACTACAACTACAATAGCGACCACAACAACGACAGGACAAACATCAACCAACACAGCACCAAACTCAGTCACGACTTCTACGGGACAGACGGCAACAATTCATTCGAATACAGCACCAAACTCAGTCACGACTTCTACTGGACAGACGCCAACAATCCACTCGACTACGGCACCAAACTCGGTCACGACTTCTACTGGACAGACGGCAACAATCCACTTGAATTCGGCACCAAACTCGGTCACGACTTCTACGGGACATACGGCAACAATCCACTCGACTACGGCACCAAACACAATCATAACTTCTACAACAACTACAGCTCCATCATCAACTACTCCGCCTCCTGTTGTAGTACTCGTTAGCTTCACCACCAGTGAAGTTTTTAATAACGCACTGTTAAATACATCATCACCTGCATATGTTGCTAGAGTAAATCAAGTTAAAAACCAGGTAAGTTTGAGGAAGCCATTAGACATTTATTTAACAATAGACCTTTTTGCAACTACATTTGTCACTTGTTTTTGATAGTTTGTGCCGATATTTACTCGAAGATTCTTAAACTTCCTTCGTCTGATAGTCCGTGGTTTCCGGTGAGTGTTTATTGACTAAGTAAATCAGTACAGAGTAAGGTCACTTCCTAAACAGATCTTGTGTCTTTTCTAAATCAATTAGAGCTGGATCTACCATTACTGATATGTTTGTGGAGTTAGCAAACATCACAAATAACACTGCCAGCAACAACAACATAACAAACCAAGTTACCGTGGCTGTCGAAACTGCCAACACCACATTTAATATCACCAGTGTCACTGGTAAGTAAAACATCTTAGTAATTTAACCCTTTCCTAATGGACGCCTCATTATGACACTGACACTGGGTTTGTTCTTGAGAACCAATTTGTTACCTTTCTCACTAAAATGTATATCATATATAAATGTAGATCATAATCAGCTGGTGGTTGATTCTTCACCGGGGGGATACAGGAGGAACAATGCCCTCATCTATGGTCATGAGCGGATGACAGAGGCAAATCTGGGGCAGCGAGATGAGGTGGTAATATGATTGAGGTCAGACAGGTAGGAGGGGGTGAGATTGTGGATGGCCCGGACGTGAAAAGCAGGATCTTAACTCCTTAAGATGATTCGGGACAGCAGGATCTTGCACTCTTAAAGAGGATCTTCAAGCTGAAAGCAGGATGTTTGACTCTTAAAGATGAATCAGGACTGAACAGGGAGCCAGGTGAGATGTTGTGGGACGGGGTAGATGTGACCTGAGAAGATGTTTTGGTAATGATGCGGGCAGCAGAAATCTGGACCATTTGGAGTTTGTGGAGCAATTTCTTTGGTAGGCAGAGGAGCAGGGAGATAGAAAAGTCAATGCAGGAGGAGACAAGGCTGTGATCAAGAATGGAGGTTGTATGGGGGTGGGGAAGGGGCGACAGAGGCGATTAGGTGTTTTGAAGATGAGGTGCTGGTGTTGAGAAGCAACAATCTGAACTGTGGGACATCTGAAGCAGCAGATAGGTACGGGCAGGCCAAGCATATTGCAGCCCGTGCAATCACAGAGGCAAAACTCTGGTCTAGGAGAAATTTGGCGAGGCCATGATAGAACACTATTGGTGTGCCTCAAAGAGATTAAAACTGTCAGACAACTCATGAAAGGGAAGTGGTTCCCTGCCAATACTGTGTACAGTGGAAGTGGGAAACTGCTGACCTCAACTAGGGATGTATTGGGGCGATAGAAGGAATACTTTGAGGACCTTGTCAACCTTTCTGACATTCCTTCTTTAGTGGAACCAGTAGAAGCAGGGGCTTAGGCTGAATAATTTATCACCTTGACCAAAATCACTGAGGAAGTCAGGACAACCCCTCACCTTGAGTACCTCAAGGATCTGAATGTTGTTAAGCAGTAATGGCTGACATGCTTTTGCAACATTGCATGGAGGGATCAGCCTTCTCAGCCTCCTAAGTAAAGTCTATGCTATGATATTGCAGAGAAGGATTAGACCGATAGAGGAACTTCATAAACAGGAGGAACAATTCCCTCATCTATGGTCACAAGCTTTGGCTCATGACTGCAAGGACAAGGTCACAGATACAAGTGGCTGAGATGAGTATCCACGCAGAGTGGCAGGGAACAACCTAAGAGATAGGGTGAGGAGCGAAACACCTCATCTGAGAGGAACTTTGAGTAGCGCTGCTTCTCCTCCACATTTAGAGGAGTCAGCTAAGGTGGCTTGGGCATCTATTTTGGAATATGTCCCGATGGGAAGAGACCCAGAGACTTTCTCAATGCTGACCTGAGAACGTCTCAATGTGCCCCGGGAGGATCTAGAGAAGGCAAGGAAGAGGGAAGTCTGGGCACCTCAGCTAAAATTGCTGCCGCAATTTATTAATGGACAGTAATTGTCCACAAAGATGTAAATTCTCTTCCTGGTGCTCAGGTTTCCTTGCGCATAGATGTGAATGAGAGTGTTTATGTGTGTCTGTTACTTCACTACTTCTTCAACTTTACTTTAAAATCTTTGCAAATTATTGTACATCTTTGCAAATAACTGTAAATATGGTAAATATAAAGCAGTGTATGATCAGTAGAATATTATATAGTAAAATAAGTCATTCTAATGGAAGACTATGCATTTATCTCATTTCAATTTTATTTCAATATATTTTTACAACAGCTTCTGTAGTTCTCACAACTACCACTGCTGCACCAACTACAACTACAATAGCGACCACAACAACAACAGGACAAACATCAACCAACACAGCACCAAACTCAGTCACGACTTCTACTGGACAGACACCAACAATCCACTCGTCTACGGCACCAAACTCAGTCACGACTTCTACTGGACAGACGGCAACAATCCACTTGACTACGGCACCAAACTCAGTCACGACTTCTACTGGACAGACGCCAACAATCCACCTGAATTCGGCACCAAACTCAGTCACGACTTCTACTGGACAGACGCCAACAATCCACCTGAATTCGGCACCAAACTCGGTCACAACTTCTACGGGACAGACACCAACAATCCACCTGAATTCGGCACCAAACTCGGTCACGACTTCTACGGGACAAACGGCAACAATCCACTCGACTACGGCACCAAACACAGTCACAACTTCTACAACAACTACTACTACTACAGCTCCATCATCAACTACTAAGCCTCCTGTTATAGTGCTTGTTAGCTTCACCACCAGTGAAGTTTTTAATAACGCACTGTTAAATACATCATCACCTGCATATGTTGCTAGAGTAAATCAAGTTAAAAACCAGGTAAGTTTGAGGAAGCCATTAGACATTTATTTAACAATAGACCTTTTTGCAACTACATTTGTCACTTGTTTTTGATAGTTTGTGCCGATATTTACTCGAAGATTCTTAAACTTCCTCCGTCTGATAGTTCGTGGTTTCCGGTGAGTGTTTATTGTCTAAGTAAATCAGTACAGAGTAAGGTCACTTCCTAAACAGATCTTATGTCTTTTCTAAATCAATTAGAGCTGGATCTACCATTACTGATATGTTTGTGGAGTTTGCAAACATCACAAATAACACTGCCAGCAGCAACAACATAACAAACCAAGTTTCCATGGCTGTCGAAACTGCCAACACCACATTTAATATCACCAGTGTCTCTGGTAAGTAAAACATCTTAGTAATTTAACCCTTTCCTAATGAACCCCTTATTAAACACATTACCCTGGGTGTTCGTTCTTGAGAACCAATTTGTTACCTTTCTAACTAAAATGTATATCGAATGTAGCAGGGCCACTGGTTCGTGTGACACAGGAGGCGGGAGACGTGGGTAGGAAAATGCAAAAAATGTTCATTCTATACTCAAAATTATTAAAATCACAACACACGCACGCGCACTCGCAATACACCTCAGCAAGGGTCCCCTTATTGACCGATTGGTCGTTTCGGCCCCCGTACATGGCACGGCACACACACTTCACCACACACCCGCAGTGACTCGACAACAGCAATTGATACACACTGGAGATTAGAGCTCCCACGACCACCACCAACACTACCAATCCGTTGCTTGGCTTCGCTGCCTTCGGCGAGTATACAAATACACGCACTCACACACACGTCCCGCGCAATCCCCGAACTGCCGCATTTCGCGTCTCGCACACACACAAGCACGTTTCACGACCGACGCACCTTGGGTCACACACATGCACGCGCGCACACGTAAGCACATTTCACAACCGACGCACGTCGGATCAAGCACATACACGCATCCCGGTAGTCCCAGGAACAGAACTAAGTGGAAGAGGATGACGTAAAGGAGTCAATCAAATTGAAGGTAGCAACGAAACCCAGGATCCACCAATTTGGGGTGGCAGGAAACAGGATCCCCCAGTTTGGAGGTGGCAACCAAACAGGATCAGGGGTGACAGGATTAGGAGTGACAGCGAAACAGCGCCCCGTCCAGCCACCACCGTCCAAGCGCGCGCCTTCCTGCACACAGTGAGCAACGACATCAAAATCACAGACGATAACCAGCCGAAATCGCAACGTACATACCACGGACAGACTAGCGGCGCCATGTGGACGCACACTCTCGTGAAGCCTCCGCACGTCTTCAAGTATGGGAAGACTCGCGCCGCCACGAGAGCGCAGGGACAATATATTTGCTCGTGCGCGAACCGCACACTCGCAGGATATAATCAATAATAATAATAATAATAACAACAACGTGTTAGGCGCTTGCCCCGAGAGCTGTGCTTTAAAGCCGCTTACCTAACCGAATATGGCCCTCGCGTCGCTCCACCGCCGTGTAAGAACCAACTGGTGTCCCAGGCACAAATCACGCCCGCGGGAAATCGAAGCCGCGCCGCTCTTGCAACGCCATGACGAACCTGGTGGTGGCAATCACACAAACTCAGGTGTCCCTAGAGCGCCTTGAGTAAAATACCGGTCCCTTTCTTTGGCCGGCCGCCAAGCCTACGGGCGGGATTTCTGTCAACTTTACTACACATTTATAAATGTAGATCATAATCAGCTGGTCGATTGTTGATTCTTCACCGGGGGGGATACAGGAGGAACAATGCTCTCATCTATGGTCATGAGCGGATGGCAGAGGAAAATCTGAGGCAGCAAGATGAGGTGGTAATATGATTGAGGTCAGACAGGTAGGAGTGGGTGAGATTGTGGATGGCCCGGACGTGAAAAGCAGGATCTTAACTCTTAAAAATGATTCGGGACTGCAGGATCTTGTACTCTTAAAGAGGATCTTCAAGCAGAAAGCAGGATGTTTGACTCTTAAAGATGATTCGGGACTGCCGGGACATCTCGGGAGCCACGTGAAATGTTGTGGGACGGGTTAGATGTGACCTGAGAAGAGGTTTTGGTAATGATGCGGGCCGAAGAAATCTGGACCATTTGGAGTTTGTGGAGCAATTTCTTTGGTAGGCAGAGGAGCAGGGAGATAGAAAAGTCAATGCAGGAGGAGACAAGGCTGTGATCAAGAATGGAGGTTGTATGGGGGTGGGGAAGGGGTGGCAGAGGCAATTAATGTTTTGAAGGTGAGGTGCTGGTGTTGAGAAGCAACAACCTGGACTG
This sequence comes from Paedocypris micromegethes, assembly GCA_028031935.1. Classification (NCBI taxonomy): domain Eukaryota; kingdom Metazoa; phylum Chordata; class Actinopteri; order Cypriniformes; genus Paedocypris; species Paedocypris micromegethes. Next base: position 195,653 of record QKNR01013576.1, on the reverse strand, counting down.
TGGGACATCTGAAGCTTCAGATAGGTACGGGCAGGCCAAGCATATTGCAGCCCCCGCAATCACAGAGGCAAAACTCTGGTCTAGGAAAAGTTTGGCGAGGCCATGATAGACCACTATTGGTGTGCCTCAAAGAGATTCAAACTGTCAGACAACTCATGAAAGGGAAGTGGTTCCCTGCCAATACTGTGTACAGTGGAAGTGGGAAACTGCTGACCTCAACTAGGGATGTATTGGGGCGATAGAAGGAATACTTTGAGGACCTTGTCAACCTTTCTGACATTCCTTCTTTAGTGGAACCAGTAGAAGCAGGGGCTTAGGCTGAATAATTTATCACCTTGACCAAAATCACTGAGGAAGTCAGGACAACCCCTCACCTTGAGTACCTCAAGGATCTGAATGTTGTTGAGCAGTAATGTCAGTTGAGCAGTAATTTGGATAAAAGCGTCTGCCAAATGACTGTAAAGTAAAGTAAAGTAAAGTAATGGCTGACATGCTTTTGCAATATTGCATAGAGGGATCAGCCTTCTCAGCCTCCTAAGTAAAGTCTATGCTAGGATATTGCAGAGGAGGATTAGACTGATAGAGGAACTTCGGATACAAGGTTGTGGGAAGTTATCAATAGCTTCAAGCTTAGCTCGCACTGAACTGGTGATGTCATAAATGTAACAAATTTTAAATTACCTAAATGAAAATTACTGTAAATACTGTACATATAAAGCACTGCATGATAAGTAGAATATTAATCATATAGTAAAAACAGTCATTCTAATGGAAGATGATGCATTTATCTCAATGTTATTTCAATTTTATTTCAATATATTTTTACAACAGCTACTGTAGTTCTCACAACTACCACTGCTGCACCAACTACAACAGCGATCACAACAACGACAGGACAAACATCAACCAACACAGCACCAAACTCAGTCACGACTTCTACAGGACAGACGGCTACAATCCACTCGACTACGGCACCAAACTCAGTCACGACTTCTACAGGACAGACACCAACAATCCACTCGACTACGGCACCAAACTCAGTCACGACTTCTACAGGACAGACGGCAACAATCCACTCGACTACGGCACCAAACTCAGTCACGACTTCTACAGGACAGACGGCAACAATCCACTCGACTACGACACCAACCACAGTCACGACTTCTACAGGACAGACGGCAACAATCCACTCGACTACGGCACCAAACTCAGTCACGACTTCTACAAGACAGACGGCAACAATCCACTCGACTACGGCACCAAACACCATCACGACTTCTACTGTTGTGGCAAGAGGCACCATTAGTACTGCAACAACAAGCACTACGAAACTTAGTACAACAACTGTTACAACCACTAAACCTACAAGCACAACAACCAGAACAACTACTACCGCTTCAACCACAACCACTACAACCACCACAACAACAACAACAACAACAACAACAACAGCAGCAGTACTTCAGCCTACTGTAGCCATTTCACTGGTTATTCAGGTTGTATTTGTTCAAGCGCTTACAAACCCCGAAAGTCCAGAGTTTATAAGCCTTGCTACACAGGTAGAGAGTCAGGTATGTAACAATTCACCCTGCTTATTGACAATGGATTCCTGTCACGTTTGTTACAAAAATACGCTGTCTCGTTGTTTCTATAGTTTGATGATGTGTACAAAAAGAAATACGGCTCTCGGTTCATCAGAAGCATTGTGACAGGCTTTACGTGAGTTCACTTTCTCAATTTTTCAGACAAACTGATGGTGATTCATGTCCTACTATCAGAATAGCATTTATTGATTAGCCCAACCATCTTACGAAGCTTTTTCCCCAACAGATCTTCTAATGTAACTCGAGCCAGTTCAAACGTGCAGGCAAATGTCAATCTGGTGTTCAGTGATGCAGCAACTCAACCCATCCCCACCAACAGTGACATCATCACCACCCTGGCCAATGCTGTAAGTGCAGCAGCCTCGGGTCAGAACTCTACCTTCACGCTCGCCGTCATCCAATCCTCCATCAGCGTCGTCCGTGAGTCAACAGCTTCACAATCTGCAGCGCCCACAGAAGCTTTAGTCTAACCTGTTGTCTTCAACCCCAGAGTCTTTACAGGTCATCCCACTGACTGTCTTCACCAATGGAACCTTCACCACTGCTCTTCTGAACTCCAGCTCGAGTGATTTTCTCAACAGATCATCGGTGGTGAAGAATGGGGTCAGTACAGCATTCGCCAGATGCAGAAACGCACCAAAAATGCTTCGTTTTTTACAGTCATGTTGATTTTTGTTTCAGCTTCAACCATTTTTTATTGGCGACTACCCAACAACATTCAGCGTTTTATCCGTGACAAACTTCAGGTGGGAAGGCATCGATTGTGTCCCCGAGAATCTGAAGTGCCCACAGACTTGAATCTAACCCCAGAACCCTAATATCTTTCGCAGTACAAGTTCTCGGTCTTCGGCCACCATCGGTAACATCATGGACTTGTCGTTCGCCGCCGGCGCCGTCCTGCCCAACAGCAGCCAGATCGTGAACACGGTGGTGCGAGCGGCGCAGAACAACAGCCTGCCCTTCCTGATCGACACCTCACAGATCATAGTCAACAACACGGGTGAGTCTCACACGCCGCCATCGCCAACGTCTTCATCTGCTCACGTGTGTGTGTGTGTCTGCAGTGTATTCTTCAGCCCACCTGACCAGCAGGATCAGTGTGTTCAGCGCGTCACTGCTGCTCGTCCTCAACCTTCTGCTCACACACTGATACGCTCTTCTATCCATGCCGCTGTAGGACTCGGCACATTGAAACATTTAAAAAAATTCTCAGTGGGGAAATATTGCTTAGATTACATTTTTAGCCTTGTATTTGATAAGATTCTGTAGTTAGAGATCTGTGTGAATATGTAAGTGTACAGGGTTAAAATAGTGTAAGAAGAGACATGTATATTTATATATTTATTGTTCACTGGTAAATTGGTTCATTAATTGTAGTAAAACATTTATTTACGTGGTGGCAGGGTGCACAGTAGGTGGCGCTGTCATCTTCCAGTGAGAAGGACCTGTCTGAGACTCGAGAAAAAATGTCCATAGATGTAAGTGAGAGTGTGAAAGTGTGTGTGTGTGTGTGTGTGTGTGTCAGTCTCTGTGACTGGTTGGATTTGTGTCCTTCCTTCACGCTCCAGAATGGAAAAGTGATTTAATTTTATTTACTTGCAAAACTGGGAAAAAAAAACGTTACACCGCATGTTGAGAATTGTAGGGTGTTTGAGGTCAATGACTGACTGAAGAACCCAAGGAACCTTGATCTGATTAAATGAATAAAGCTTCATTGTTCTCTATCTTCCCAGTCGAGGGTTTCGGATTCATTATTAATTTCAGAATCATATTGATCATAAATGTCCTATCGTCAGAGCCAGCTGGCGATCAATCTGCTTCTCAATGTTGTCCATCTGTCTCTGTCCTTCCTCGGTGTGAGCTGAGATGTTACTAAACACTCCTTCAATCAACCGCTGATGTAACTCCGATGACCGCACATTCACCACCTCCAGGATTTTCTTTGATTCCGCGGTTGGCCAAAGTGCCTCATGTTTTTTCTGTTCCTTTGTTAAACCATAGTGATACTTCCCCCGATCAGTATCACTAGCCCACTAGTGTAGCTGGAGCAGATAACCGGGGGCCATCAAATCAGGCTAGGTAGAGGACATGGTCTGGAGAGTCAGAATCAGCCGAGGTAGAGCGGGGAAGAGGAGTGGAGGAAGAACGGGGAAGAGGAGGAGCGCCAGAGCGAAGAGGAGGGCGAACGGAGTATCGGGGAAAATAAAACAGAGAACGGGCAGATAGCTGACCAAAAGCAGAAGACCAAAGTGAGAGAGAATGAAAACGACATGAACGGGACAGAGAACGGCGTGAAGGAGAAAGAAGAGCAGGAGGATCCAGAGATCCAGAAGGAAAGGGCTGACCTGACCCAATAGGGGGCTGATGTGACTAAAGGATGAATTCCTTCCAGTCTGGTTGACTGTCCGGAACGAACTCACAGTCGCCACAGGTGCGGGGAATCACCGGAATTCGCCAATGTGTCGCAAAAAGACGCATCCTTACTGGCCTTGCTTTGATCATTATCAATCACTCTATTTAAATGAAAGATTTCTTATGATTACATTATTGATGATTTTATGTTGCGTCAAATTTTTATTTCAGTTTGTGGCTTTTAAATAGACGATTGTAATATTTTCCGTTTCTGTAGTGTGATTTGATATGCCATATTTAGAATATTTAATCTACGTATGTTTTATTTGTGTTTAGGTCTCTGCATGTGTTGCTTGTTTGTATATATTTTTGACATGTATTTCTCATTTATAAATTAGTTTTTTTATTAAGTTAGAATTGTATGTAGAGATGGGGACAAGTCACATATAGTCAAGTCCAAGCAAGTCTCCAAGTCTTAACCATCAAGTCTCGAGTCAAGTCTCAAGTCACAGTTTAGACAAATCAAGCAAGTCAAGTCAAGGGTTCACCCCAAGCAAGTCAAGTCGAGTCATGAGAAGTTTCAAGTCAAGTCAAGTCAAGTTGCAGTACTAAAATAAACAGAGGTTAAATTATTAATACATGTTTACTTTAGCATAAAAAAGATTAACCTATATACATATATTATGCATCTTCACACTGCTATATTTGAATTGAAAACATGCATTTGCAAAAAATAATTGCCAAGACATTGGCACCAAGATGTTGACAATTGGGGATCGTCAATAATAATAATAATAATTCACATAATTCTTCTGAACACACGCCATTCAATTGGCAGGTGGTAGACTGGATATGTAGGAGTCTGAGGCACAATCAACTGCGACATGGATGGCTGCTGTAGATCGCTGCAGTGTATCTTGGATTTGAGATATTCATCATATCTGCATGGATAAAAAACAAACAAACAAAAATACAAAACCAATCAGGGAAAACTGTAAACATTAAAACAAAATTATTTTCCTATGCACAAACATTAATTATTTTTTTAATGATGTAAGGATTTTTCCCCACAGTATAGGGAATTTTTACACTTAATCTAGTGATGGGACACTCGTTACACGAAATAAATATAACAGTGATGAAGTTATGAAGCTTAATCAGCATACATTTTGTTGTTATTATGAGTGTACACAAAAAAAGTAGACAGACTTCAATTCGTACAATGAAATTATTCTGGTCAGCATGACCAAAAAGTTTGGAAAGATTTTAAGGATCTGGGATTTTTTGATCTGGGATTTTCATGAAGTATGCGCAAGCTGATTCAACAACAAGCACACGCAGTCAGACGATACAAACACTTGAAAATGCGCACACTTAACATAAACGTTATAGCTTACGTGTAATATCGAGAAGCCCCTTCATTTTAAGATGCACCCAACATTTAAATTCGGGCCGCGCCACTGTTATGGCGCTGCGCTACGTTACTTGTGAGACGTAAATGATCATCACAATTTTGATTAAAAAAACAAATCAAAAACATGCAACCATAGCCAAATTATGACAAACAGAAACAATTAATTCATTACATTAGTAATATTCTTTTAGATATTTTAAACGTTTTATTAAATTGATAAAGAAATGACTTTCCATGTAGTTCTTGAAATTCCGGATGAAATGTGACGTTGTGGTTGTCGTGTCAGATGTTGTTGCGTTGCATTCTCTGCATCTGTCCAATCTCTTTCTATTGGCACGGTCCAGTTCAACGTCTTTATAGCCAAACGTCACTACTTGTGGATCTGTACTATAGTCTGCTATCCAGGCACAGAGCGGTTTGTGCTGTTAAGGTCGCAGTCAGTCGCCAATCACAGTTGCACAGGTGCTGCTCATGAGGCACAATTAGTTTTTTATATAACAAAGTTCAAGTCAATATCGAGTCTTCCACTTAAAGTCAAGTCTCAAGTCACTTGCTCTCAAGTCAAAGTCAAGTCAAGTCATTTTCTTACTTCAATCAAGCAAGTCGCAAGTCATGAAAAATGTAACTCAAGTCAGACTCGAGTCAAGTCATGTGACTCGAGTCCCCCATCTCTGATTGTATGTGTATAGTTTTATTCTTCATTAGAAATGTTAAGTATGTTGTACGCGTCTGGTTTAGGTCGCCTCACTAAATGATTGTTGAAGTTCTGGATGTTGTTAACTCCGGGCTTGTGAGGAGACGCCTGAGCCCTGTACTATGAAGCGGGTTGAACAAAGCCGGGCTTCGAAGATTAGTTTCGAGTTGACAAAACCACACCTACGCAATCAGGCTTTATTGGTCCCATGAAGCGGCGTAACAACTGTCTCTGTCGACTCAGGCTTTGATCATTAGGCTAAGATTAGTTCACGCGCGCGTGCACATAAAAGAGTGACGTCTGCACTGAACAACCAATCGCGTTTGAAATGGAGAGAAGGCGGTCCGTATATTTCTCCGTATATTTCCTAGGAGCAGGAAATAATAATTCAAAAGTACGACGAGTACAAAAGTATATTTCAAGCACGCAGTAACACGGTCTCTGCGGCCAAAGAAAGAGAAGTTTGCTGGAGAAAAATTTCAGATTGTGTCAATGCGTGCGTAATTTAGATCTAGATACATATGTCCTCGGATTTTACTGAATTCATTATGTATATGTACATTTGGGAGGCGGCTCCTTTGCATTTACTCCAGCGAAGAAGCATAACTTTGCCCCGATTTGAGCGCCTTTGTCCGCCTTTGTCCCGCAAAGAAGCACTTATAACAGTGGATTGACCGGCGCCGCGGCTTATTAAAATTCATATCTTCATGCCCGTGCGAGCTAGAAATTTGCGCGCAGCCGCTTTGCTTAAATAGCTTTCCAAATTGCCGATACTTTTTTATCCCATAAGCGTGTGGTGAAAAACACAAAGCATGCTAAAGAACAGTCCAAACAACAAGAGATATATTAACACATTTTTTCTGTTTCCAAAAAAACGCAAAGCAATACATACTATTTGCGGTACAGTAAGTGCGTGACTATACGTGTAACATTTGTTACATGGCTCGAGAAGTTCGCAAAGATATGCGATCACATTTGCGTCACATGTCGCTTTACTCGCACCTAATTGGTCAGTTATCAGTCTGCTATCTCAAATCCAGAACATAGCCTGCCCCGGAGCAGGTTAGCTGTGTAGCATCAGTTACTATGGCGATGAACACCGATCACAGCTGAGCTACTTTCATAGCACCCAAAACCTAGGATTGGCACAAACTAACCCTAAACTTACCTGGCTAGCCAACTAATCCAGCTTCATAGTACAGGCCTGGTCTCACTGTTACTGCTCTGCTGTGTGCGCTTGAAACCACAATAAAGCTTTACCTTGACTTGGATATCTTGACGTGAGAGTGGCGCTCTCTAGTGGCTGTCATCCCTAAACACGACGGCCCTGTTGTTCTCAGAGCTGTGAATACAGCCCAGATCATCAGCATCACATCCAGATGTTCAGCAGACACGGTACGCACCTTCTTGAGCCACAAGTGACATTTCAACCCAAAAGACAAACTATAGCAGAATGGTCAAAACGTTTGAAGGACATCTGTTTCCATCACTTTGACCAGTAAGGGAATGGAAATAAACACATTCTGACCAGTCTAAGCTCTGCGGCTTCAGAACTGTCTTCGATGAAGGACAGAGGAAAGACTTTCACCCAGTCTGATATCTATCGGTAATGGCACTGCAGATATCCTTCACTTTGTTTTGAATAGACAAACATACATTTCAACTAATCATAAAGGGTTTTGGTATTGTACATGAGGAGAAAGTTGAAGAGATATTTTCAATATTAGTGTGACCACAAATAAGACAGGTCAACACTCAACTACTTGCACAACCGTACTAGTTAAATATATGTGCTAGAATAGATATAAGAAAAAAACTTAAGGAATTGAAGATCAGTTCAAACTCCACCCCCTATTGTCAGACTCCTCCCACCTGCTGAGGCTAGGATGACGGTTACACAGAAGGTTGAAGTTCTTTTTTATTATTAATTGTTATTTGTATTTACAAAATACATCACGTCATTCTGGATTCGATTTTAAGGCCAAAAAGATTTTGGCAGGAAACAACAATGATCAGTTAAACGTATTGAAGGAAGCGCCTGTTCTGTCCAGCAGGCGTCAGTCATCCGACACTCTTGCCGCTTCTTTCTTTACTCTTGATGTGTCTCGAGCGGGGAATGATGGGATTTAACTGCTGACCATACGGGTGTGTAAGTGAATGAAATTAAAAGTCAACTGTTCTTTAATTGTTGAATCATTACCAAAATAGAGTAAATTACGACCTGAAGTGAACAGCGCCACCTGTCTGCGAGGAGCAACCACAGGCGTCAGATGATGTGAGTGGATGAGGAGGCAGTGATGGATCTGGTCTGATCATGTGACCGAACTGAGCTGATAAAAGCAAAGACACTCATCGATCGTTCATTCATTCAAGTGAAAATCTGGGTGAGTCCATGTTCTTTTCCTTTCAGCACATAATATTTCTTCTTGTATGCTTTTGACTTTTAAAATCATCGTTGAAGAATCGTTTTGATCCTAATCAGAGATGCTGAAAACAAGACTGGTGAGAATGATCAATATTATGAAGAATTAGAAGAATAATCTGAACTCAAATAAAACCTCATTGAAGCTGAATGGAAAGAAAATGATGCACTTCTGAATTTAATTGTGAAACGTGAGCAGATATAGTTGTTCTGTCATAAAGAGAGTGAAACATGAGTCGCTTTGTGAAGAACAAAGTCTGTTCAGAGGTCATTTTATTTTAGGGTTAGGGTTAGAGTTTTATAAGCTAATAGCATCAATACCTTGTTTTAAAATTGTAATGCAAATTGTTGTGCAAAAGAAATACAGGCACAACAATAATAATGTATATATTTTGATGTTTTTCAGGACATTTTGAGTGAAAGAAACCTGTGTTGAATGGTCATTAACTTTCTAATAGAATTGAATTATTGGATTGAATTTAACTTTTTGTTGACTGAACAGAAAGCACATTAATAGTCCGAACAACAATGGACATTTATCTTTTTTGTAACTGACTCTTTTTCTAATTCAAATAGCCTTAGACTTTGCGTTGGTCTTGAACTGAGAAAAGCGCTATATAAATATACTTAAACTTGAACTTGTTGGCCCCTGAAATTCTCCGAAGGTCTCAGCACACTTTAACTTCAGAAAGAGCCACAAAAAACTTCAATCATTTTCAAAAATACTGTAAATATTTGTATGTCATACTAACAATATTACGGAGCCATTTAAACGCAAACACTTCACTTACAATAATTACTTCACACTTACAAACCATCAGAATGTGAATCACCAAACTAAGCCAGAAAAATGAAATGATTTTAGTGGAAAAAAAACAAAACTGGTTGGTGCTGTTTGTGTAGGAGATCTTCAAAAGTGGACAAAAGATGCTGAAACTGACCGTGCTGCTCATCATCACCTTTACAATAACAGGTCAGTTGGACTTGATCCGTCTTTCATTCACGGAGTTAGACTAGTCAACGCAGATTCTCGATCGATATGTTGGTTTTGAACAGCATGTTCTAAATCTGCTCAAACAGATACAACTGCTGGAAATGAAGAAGACAAAATATTTACTCATGTTACAAGTGATTCTACAGACACAAAAGATGCTTTATTAACACCAAAAGAACATAAAAGTGAGTTAACTACAAGTTTAACAGGTAAGTTCACTTTATTATAATAGTGTGCGCTTTGAGACAGTTAAAACTGTGAAAAGCGCCTTACAAATACTCATTATTATTATTATTATTATTATTATTATTATTATAATACTTGACCATATTCCCTGTCCATAAGAAAGTTTACTAAAAGATCATATTGTCCATAGATCAATTTCTCAGTGATGGCACAACAAAAACCAAGAAATTAACAGAAGATTTTACAGCAACTTCAATGAAAGATCATTCCAAAGAACTCACTGATCCGTCAAAAGCAGATGTCGGTGCAGAAGTTACAAACAACTACAGCGAAGAGACAACATTTCTTGACACAACAATGATTCCACTAATCTTGTCGCATGGAACGTTTATATCAACCCCACAAGACGCTACAGATGAATCTCTTGAAACAGCAATAATTATAACACACACAAGTATTACTGACAATTCCACTCCATTTACAACTGAGAAAAATTCAACAGAAGAGACGGAACCTTCTACATCTGGAGTCACTGATCAACCAAATCTGGTCACCTCACAACTAACCACAGGAGATACCTATTTATCAACACAACAAGAAACTACAGAAGAATCTCTTGAGACAACAATATACCCAACACAGACAAGTATCACTGACAATTCCACTCCATTTACAACCGAGGATACATCGACAGAAGAGACGGAACTTTCAACATCTGGAGTCACTGATCAACCAACTCTGGTCACCTCACAACTAACCACAGGAGATACCTATTTATCAACACAACAAGAAACTACAGAAGAATCTCTTGAGACAACGATATACCCAACACAGACAAGTCTCAATGACAATTCCACTCTATTTACAATTGAAGAAACATCGACAGAAGAGACGGAACCTTCAACATCTGGAGTCACTGATCAACCAACTCTAATCACCTCACAACTAACCACAGAAGATATCTCTTTATCAACAACAAGAAACTACAGAAGAATCTCTTGAGACACCATATACCCAACACAGACAAGTCTCAATGACAATTCCACTCCATTTACAACCGAGGAAAATTCGACAGAAGAGACGGAACCTTCAACATCTGGAATCACTGATCAACCACTCTAACCACAGGAGATATCTCTTTATCAACACAACAAAAACTAGGAAGAATCTCTTGAGACAACATATACCCAACACAGACAAGTTCAATGACAATTCCACTCCATTTACAACCGAGGAAATTCGACAGAAGAGACGAACCTTCAACATCTGGAATCACTGATCAACCAACTCTAACCACAGGAGATACTCTTTATCAACACAACAAAACTAGGGAAGAATCTCTTGAGACAACATATACCCAACACAGACAAGTCTCAATGACAATTCCACTCCATTTACAACCGAGGAAAATTCGACAGAAGAGACAGAACCTTCAACATCTGGAGTCACTGATCAACCAACTCTGGTCACCTTACAACTAACCACAGGAGATACCTATTTATCAACCCAGCAAGAAACTACAGAAGAATCTCTTGAGACAACCATATACCAACACAGACAAGTTTCACTGACAATTCCACTCCATTTACACTGAAGAAAATCAACAGAAGTGACGGAACCTTCAACATCTGGAGTCACTGATCAACCAACTCTGGTCACCTCACAACTAACCACAGAGATATCTCTTTATCAACACAACAAGAAACTACAGAAGAATCTCTTGAGACAACCATATACCAACACAGACAAGTCTCAATGACAATTCCACTCCATTTACAACCGAGGAAAATTCGACAGAAGACGAACCTTCAACATCTGGATCACTGATCAACCAACTCTAACCACAGGAGATATCTCTTTATCAACACAACTAAAAACTAGGGAAGAATCTCTTGAGACAACATATCCCAACACAGACAAGTTCATGACAATTCCCTCCATTTACAACCGAGGAAATTCGACAGAAGAGACGAACCTTCAACATCTGGAGTCACTGATCAACCAACTCTGGTCACCTTACAACTAACCACAGGAGATACCTATTTATCAACCAACAAGAAACTACAGAAGAATCTCTTGAGACAACATATACCGAACACAGACAAGTTTCATGACAATTCCACTCATTTACAATTGAAGAAACATCGACAGAAGAGACGGAACCTTCAACATCTGGAGTCACTGATCAACCAACTCTGGTCACCTTACAACTAACCACAGGAGATACCTATTTATCAACACAACAAGAAACTACAGAAGAATCTCTTGAGACAACATATACCCAACACAGACAAGTCTCAATGACAATTCCATCTCATTTACAAGAGGAAAATTCGACAGAAGAGACGGAACCTTCAACATCTGGATCACTGATCAACCAACTCTAACCACAGGAGATACTCTTTATCAACCCAACAAAACTAGGAAGAATCTCTTGAGACAACCATATACCCAACACAGACAAGTCTCAATGACAATTCCACTCCATTTACAACCGAGGAAAATTCGACAGAAGAGACGAACCTTCAACATCTGGAGTCACTGATCAACCAACTCTGGTCACCTTACAACTAACCACAGGAGATACCTATTTATCAACACAACAAGAAACTACAGAAGAATCTCTTGAGACAACCATATACCCAACACAGACAAGTCTCAATGACAATTCCACTCCATTTACAACCGAGGAAAATTCGACAGAAGAGACGGAACCTTCAACATCTGGAATCACTGATCAACCAACTCTAACCACAGGAGATATCTCTTTATCAACACAACTAAAAACTAGGGAAGAATCTCTTGAGACAACCATATACCCAACACAGACAAGTCTCAATGACAATTCCACTCCATTTACAACCGAGGAAAATTCGACAGAAGAGACAGAACCTTCAACATCTGGAGTCACTGATCAACCAACTCTGGTCACCTTACAACTAACCACAGGAGATACCTATTTATCAACCCAGCAAGAAACTACAGAAGAATCTCTTGAGACAACCATATACCGAACACAGACAAGTTTCACTGACAATTCCACTCCATTTACGACTGAAGAAACATCAACAGAAGAGACGGAACCTTCAACATCTGGAGTCACTGATCAACCAACTCTGGTCACCTCACAACTAACACAGAAGATATCTCTTTATCAACACAACAAGAAACTACAGAAGAATCTCTTGAGACAACCATATACCCAACACAGACAGTCTCAATGACAATTCCACTCCATTTACAACCGAGGAAAATTCGACAGAAGAGACGGAACCTTCAACATCTGGAGTCACTGATCAACCAACTCTAACCACAGGAGATATCTCTTTATCAACACAACTAAAAACTAGGGAAGAATCTCTTGAGACAACAATATACCCAACACAGACAAGTATCACTGACAATTCCTCTCCATTTACAACCGAGGAAATTTTGACAGAAGAGACAGAACCTTCAACATCTGGAGTCACTGATCAACCAACTCTGGTCACCTTACAACTAACCACAGGAGATACCTATTTATCAACACAACAAGAAACTACAGAAGAATCTCTTGAGACAACGATATACCGAACACAGACAAGTTTCACTGACAATTCCACTCTATTTACAATTGAAGAAACATCGACAGAAGAGACGGAACCTTCAACATCTGGAGTCACTGATCAACCAACTCTGGTCACCTTACAACTAACCACAGGAGATACCTATTTATCAACCCAACAAGAAACTACAGAAGAATCTCTTGAGACAACGATATACCCAACACAGACAAGTCTCAATGACAATTCCACTCTATTTACAATTGAAGAAACATCGACAGAAGAGACGGAACCTTCAACATCTGGAGTCACTGATCAACCAACTCTGGTCACCTTACAACTAACCACAGGAGATACCTATTTATCAACACAACAAGAAACTACAGAAGAATCTCTTGAGACAACCATATACCCAACACAGACAAGTCTCAATGACAATTCCACTCCATTTACAACCGAGGAAAATTCGACAGAAGAGACGGAACCTTCAACATCTGGAATCACTGATCAACCAACTCTAACCACAGGAGATATCTCTTTATCAACACAACTAAAAACTAGGGAAGAATCTCTTGAGACAACCATATACCCACACAGACAAGTCTCAATGACAATTCCACTCCATTTACAACCGAGGAAAATTCGACAGAAGAGACAGAACCTTCAACATCTGGAGTCACTGATCAACCAACTCTGGTCACCTTACAACTAACCACAGGAGATACCTATTTATCAACCCAGCAAGAAACTACAGAAGAATCTCTTGAGACAACCATATACCGAACACAGACAAGTTTCACTGACAATTCCACTCCATTTACGACTGAAGAAACATCAACAGAAGAGACGGAACCTTCAACATCTGGAGTCACTGATCAACCAACTCTGGTCACCTCACAACTAACCACAGAAGATATCTCTTTATCAACACAACAAGAAACTACAGAAGAATCTCTTGAGACAACCATATACCCAACACAGACAAGTCTCAATGACAATTCCACTCCATTTACAACCGAGGAAAATTCGACAGAAGAGACGGAACCTTCAACATCTGGAGTCACTGATCAACCAACTCTAACCACAGGAGATATCTCTTTATCAACACAACTAAAAACTAGGGAAGAATCTCTTGAAACAACAATATACCGAACACAGACAAGTATCACTGACAATTCCTCTCCATTTACAACCGAGGAAATTTTGACAGAAGAGACAGAACCTTCAACATCTGGAGTCACTGATCAACCAACTCTGGTCACCTTACAACTAACCACAGGAGATACCTATTTATCAACACAACAAGAAACTACAGAAGAATCTCTTGAGACAACGATATACCCAACACAGACAAGTCTCAATGACAATTCCACTCTATTTACAATTGAAGAAACATCGACAGAAGAGACGGAACCTTCAACATCTGGAGTCACTGATCAACCAACTCTAACCACAGGAGATATCTCTTTATCAACACAACTAAAAACTAGGGAAGAATCTCTTGAGACAACAATAACCAAACACAGACAAGTTTCAATGACAATTCCACTCCATTTACAACCGAGGAAACATCGACAGAGGAGACGGAACCTTCAACAACTACATCAACAACTATTCCAGTGGTACATTCCACATTTGGAGTGACGACTATATCAACAAGTCAGAGTGTGTTCACCACTGTGGAACATTCATCCCTAAACATTACAGAAAGTGCAGCAAATGCTTTATCATCACAGTTCACGACAATTGGTCTAACAGATTCTACCGTGACAGAAACACAGCCTGGATCTGTTACGTTTGGTTTTACTTTTGGACAAACATTGCTGCCACCAACACTAGCCGGAACCAATGGATCTGTAAGACCGACCAAGGTTTTACCTGATGTTCCCATTACCAGTAAGACAACCAGAGTTCTAATGTTAAACCAATTGTAATATTGTTGAATAATTATAATGTGCTTAAAAGTTTAAATGAAAAACAATTAAAGGCTTTTTCAATTCAATTCAAATTTGCGCAAATCAACGACAATAATTATTTTCAATTTAAGCCATTCATCTCAAATGCACTTGTAGTTTAACAGATTTTGTTTAGTTTTTTGTGCAATAAATACTTTGTTTTTTTTAGTGTAATTTACATTAATTTAGCATTTTTTTACTGAAAGGATTGGGATATGAGCCCCTTATCAGTTCATTTATCTTTGACAACAGCCAACAAACAGCCACACAACCCTTACAGGAGCTCAACTCAACCACATCCAGGCTTGAGCTCAACCTCACCTCCACTCTTCTCACAGTGATCGTCCCTGTTCGCTTCACACGCAACCAGATGTTTGATCCTGCATTGCTGGACTTCAATTCTTCTGAATTTGCAAATCTATCAGAAAAAGTCAAGGAAGAAGTATGTTGAACACAGCACAATCATTTACACAGCAGCTATTCAAGACATTTCCGAATGTAAAACAATGTTGGAATCAAATTTTTTTTTCTACAGTTTGAGCCAATTTTACAAAGAGTTTTCCCCTCCTTCATTAGTCTGACTGTGGTGCAATTTCGGTTTGTTTCTTATTATTATATTACATCCAATTACCGATCAACATTAGAATGTCCAGCCTAAGTGGTTTCTCTTCTCTAGCGCCGGCTCCGTCATCACAGACATGAACTTGGATTTCTGGATGGACATTTATTTTCCCAGCGACACAGAGATCATAAATTCTATTTTGAGTGCCAATACAACATTTAACATCACAAGTGTAGTGGGTAAGTCACCAGTTTATACCGTCCAATTTTAAAACCAGTTTAACTTGTTGTGTTTTTCTTGATTGTTTCACTTTCACTCAGTGATCTCGAGCGTCCTAAATGTAACCTATAAAAATAACCTATTGTCATTAAGATTGATTTACTAAAATTCATTCATCATTTTAGGATTTACTAAAACATTTATCTAAAATGTTAATGTTTTTTTGTGGTTTGGCTTTTTGTATTCTGCTGCACAACCAACTACAAAAGTGGGATTTGGGAATGAAACTACAACTGCAGCTCTCTCACTACACCAACCATAGCAGCAAAAACAACAACGTCTGCCATTCAACAAGAAGCAGTTACTTTTCACCCTACAGTTACTACACAACCTATAGGCGGAGCTCTGATAGCCTCTACTTCACCTCCAACTGCAACCACCACTACTCCTGCACTCCAACCCAACACCACCACTACTCCTGCACTCCAACCCAACACCACCACTACTCCTGCACTCCAACCTAACACCACCACTACTCCTGCACTCCAGCCCACAACCACCACTACTCCTGCACTCCAACCTAACACACCACCACTACTCCTGCACTCCAACCTAACACCACCACTACTCCTGCACTCCAACCTAACACCACCACTACTCCTGCACTCCAACCCAACACCACCACTACTCCTGCACTCCAGCCCACAACCACCACTACTCCTGCACTCCAACCCAACACACCACTACTCCTGCACTCCAACCTAACACCACCACTACTCCTGCACTCCAACCCAACACCACCACTACTCCTGCACTCCAACCCAACACCACCACTACTCCTGCACTCCAGCCCAACCACCACCACTACTCCTGCACTCCAACCCAACACCACCACTACTCCTGCACTCCAACCCAACACCACCACTACTCCTGCACTCCAACCCACCACACCACCACTACTCCTGCACTCCAACCTAACACCACCACTACTCCTGCACTCACAATCCAACCACCACCACTACTCCTGCCACTCCACCCACACCACCACTACTACCACCACTCCTCCTGCACTCCAGCCCAACACCCCACCTACTCCTCCTGCACTCCAACCCAACACCACCACTACTCCTGCACTCCAACCCAACACCACCACTACTCCTGCACTCCAACCCAACACCACCACTACTCCTGCACTCCAACCCAACACCACCACTACTCCTGCACTCCAACCTACAACCACCTCAACTCCTGCACTCCAACCCAACACCACCACTACTCCTGCACTCCAACCTAAAACCACCACTTCTCCTGCACTGAAACCCAAGACCACCAGTCATCTTGCAACCAAGCTCACAACTTCTACACTTCTTTCACCTAAAACTGCAACTACCAGTCCTTCACCCAAGCCCAAGGCCTCCAGTCCTCTTGTGCCTAATCCCTCAACTTCCAGTCTTCCTGCACAAACCTCACCTAAAACTGCAACCACTAGTCGTTCTACCTCCAAGACCACCGTTCCTCTTAAACCTAAACACACAACTTTCAGTCTTTCTGTTCCTACACCCACAACTCTTAGTCAACCTTCACCTAAAACTGCAATCACCAGTCCTCCTGCACCAAAACCTGCAACCACCAGTCCTTCTACACGCAAGACCATCAGTCCTCTTGCACCCAAACACTCAACTTCCAGTCTTCTGACCACTAACGTCACAGCGTCAGATTCAACAGCAGTGCCTGTCAGCTTCACCTGCAATGAAACTTTTGAAGCTGAATTGTCTAATGTCAGCTCACAAATTTTTAAGTCACGAGAGCAAAGAGTCATAAATGAGGTAAGAGACGTAGAATACGCTAATCTAAACTAAACTAAATTCATTGTTCCTTCATGATTTTCTACAGTTTGGGCCAATATTTAGAGGCACATTTCCTTCCTTCCTAACGGAAGCAAATATCTATTTCAGGTAAACTTTTACAGTTTTCTAATGAAATGTACATGTGCTGTATCTTTAATGTCACACAGAAAATTATAACATTTGTGTAGAAACTCTTGAAGTCATGATTCTCAATCATATGTCTCAGGCCAGGATCAGTCATCACATACATGGATCTGCTGTTCCGGACAGGCGGCACATTGCCTAGTGACGTCCAAATCAGAAATGTGATCCTGACTGCCAACACAACTTTTAATATCATCAGCGTAATGGGTACGACTAGCACATTAGTTCATTTTAATTAAAAGCATAACATTGAAAGTGTGTGTGTGTGATAATACAGACAATTAAATAGATATGTAATATAGACTATAGAAACATTTAAAGTTGTATACATTTGCAAGGGAATAATATCAGGTCTCTCAGCCACACTCGATTCATGATTTGTTTGAACAATTCTAGTCTTCTTTTACCAATTTTGACTCGTTTGTTTCTCAATGTGTACACCACCAACAGTGTGGCCCAGCAACTACTCATCGACTTCAACAATTGTCACACTGAGCACAAAACCACCAACCACCGTTACACCAACAAAAACCACCAAAATAACCACCACCATTAAACCGACGACCACCAAACCAACAAAAACCGCCAAAATAACCACCACCATTAAACCAACATCTACCAAACCAACCAAAACCACCACTAAACCAACAACGACAAGCACAACGACTACAACAACTACCACACAAACCACAGCAACTACAATAACGGCTGTGCCCACACGCCCCCCTCCCGCCGTCACCTTAGACATGATTCTGCTAGTGGTGTTTGTTCCAGATCTCACTAATCCCCAGAGTGCTGCATTCCAGAGTTTGGCACAAACAGTCCAGCAACAGGTGAGTTGGTGTCTTGCAGTACGCTCAGAATGTGCCATTAGTCAATAAGAAAAAGGAATAAACAGTAAAGACTTGGGACGACAGAGACAGACTAAGGAGGGAGACTTTGCATTATTGAGCTTGACCAATGTCTGCAAGGTGTCTAGGTGCACACATCTCTCCGTCAGCTCTTTCTTCAGGGAAAACATCTATCTAAACATGGTGTCTACTACATCTACACCAGCCATTCATGCGTCTCGAAAGGTTCCCCGGACTGCCAACCCAATTGCCGTTCATGTAATCTTGAAATGCTTGGCCGGCTGGAGTGACCACGAGATAGCACGACCACAAACTGTTCAGATTCTGTGGAGAAACCCTGATCATGTCTGTCACCTCAGTTTGTGCACCAACGTCAGTCAAATGCGTGTGTGTAAGATAGTGGATGTCTTGTGAGGGTGAACATCACGTTCATCATTGTTTCTATCACTATTACAAATAACTTGAAACATTAGAAGAACAGTTATGATCTACTGGTGAGAGCGATTCCCCTGCAGTCAGCATAAGAGTGACCGAGAGTAGTGTACGTGCGCACTTCTCTGTTTGGACGTGCAAATGCTGTTTAACTCTGTCTAGGTTGGTTCCAGCCAAACACAACCACTTTCCTCACTTTTTCATACCACATCTCTTACATAGTTTGACCTGGTCTACAAACAAAAATACGGAAGTCTGTTCGTCAGGACCATTGTGATCGCCTTCAGGTGCGTCTGTCAAGCTTTTACACATGGCATCTGTCAAGCTTTTACACATGGCATTTGTGGTCATTTATGTTGTTGTGTTTTTCACACTGTCAACTTATTAGAGTCAAAGAGGCTTTATTGTCCTGTCAAACACACACAGTCGAGCAATAACAGCTACAGCTTGATATTATACAGCTACACACGCTACACACTGGTCAGGCGGTGCGAATAATGAACCCGCGGGAGAGTTCAAGTTCAGTTTATATAGTGCTTTCCTCAGTCCCAGACTAATTCAAAGTGATTCCGCTATGTGATTCCAGGAGAAAAGGTATAGTTAGTCATTAGGTAGTCATTGGTGTCAAGACTATGACTATAACCAGTGAGCAAGCTATATTTGACAGTGGCTAGGAAAACAAAACCTCTCTGGCGGGGTGAGAGGAAATAAACCTAGGGAGAACCCGACTCTTAGCTATTACCTCGCTTTACCAACACGAAAAGCTGCAAGATGTACCCTGATAAAGTCATTAGGCATGTCATTATCAGAGCTGTAAACAGTGATGCCGAAATTAATTGTGAGATTAAGCCCTGCCTAATTTTGTTCAACAAAAATTTCACATGGCTGATGATCTGAGAAGTCTGTAATCTCGCGAGAACAGAGATGTGCGAACACAGAACGGACTTCTTCTGAATGTTCCGCACAGACTTAGCGTAACACTCAGTGAGAACAGTGTGTGTAACTGTTTTTAGCGTATGAGCTAAGTTAAAGTTTTCTTGTGCTTTGGTTTGTGTCGGCTCGTAACGTTATTAGCTCAGTGAGATAGAGAGGAGCTAAACCATTTCACGAGGAACTAACGTTTGGCAGGGCAACAGCAAAACACACATCAGCTGGTGAAGTGGCGAAAACGTACAAAGCAGAAGCGTGTGACGTGTTCACGTGTTGTTTTCCAGCGCCGTCAGCAGAACTCGATCGGAACAAAACGTTCAGGCTGAGATCGAGATGGTGTTCAGCGACAGCTCCACCCAGCCCATCCCCTCCAACTCCGACATAGTCAACACTCTGAAGGACGCGGTGACGTCTCCAACCTCCGGCTTCAACCTGACGCTGGTCGTCTCCTCCATCAGCGTCATCAGTGCGTCCACCACCACACCACCAACCCCACCACCACCACCACCACACCACACCACCACCACCCCCACCACACCACCACCAACCCCCCACACAACACCACCACCAACACCACCACACCACACAACCACACACCACCACCCACACCACCACATCACACCACCACCACATCACCACCACCCCACCCACAACCACACCACAACACCACCACCAACACCAACCCACACCAACCACCACCACCACACCATCACAACACCCACCAACCACACCACAACCACACACACCACCACACCCACCACCACCACAACCCCACCACCCCACCACCACCACCCACCAAACCCCACCACACCACCACCCACCAACCCCACCACACCACACCACATCACCACACCATCACAACCACCACCAACCCCACACCACACCATCATCATCACCACCACCACACCACATCACCACCACCACCACAACCACACCCTCATCACCACCACCAACCACACCACCACCAACCCCACCACACCACCACACCAACACAACCACCACCACACCACACCATCATCATCACACCACAACCACACCACACCATCATCATCACCACCACCACACCATCATCACCACCACCACACCACACCATCATCACCACCACCAACCACACCACACCATCATCACCACCACCACCAACCACACCCCACACCACCACCACCACACTCCTCTGTCCTGCTCTTCACGCTCTTCTTCTGTTCCTTCTCCAGAGTCACTGCAGACCATCCCGCTCACCATCTTCACCAACGGGACTCTGACGGAAACCACTGCTAACGTGTTCCAGGACAGAGCCGCCATGATTAAAACAGGGGTACGTTATCAGTTCAGCCCATTTGACATCTGTGTCGTGTAATAACGATCGCTCACGGTTCGACAGCTGGAGCCGTTCTTCACGTCTGACTACCCGACGTCCTTCACGGTCTTATCTCTGACCAACGTCAGGTGAGCGGCGTGTGAGCTTCTGTGCTGGGCGGGTGGGTTCTGATGCTGGGACCTTCTGTCTGGTGTCAGTGCGGCTGGTCCGGGCTTGAGGTCGTGGGCCACCATCAGTAACAGCCTGGAGCTGTCCTTCTCCGCCGGCGCCGTCCTGCCCAACAGCAGCCAGATCGTGAACACGGTGGTGCGAGCGGCGCAGAACAACAGCCTGCCCTTCCTGATCGACACCTCACAGATCATAGTCAACAACACGGGTGAGTCTCACACGCCGCCATCGCCAACGTCTTCATCTGCTCACGTGTGTGTGTGTGTGTGTGTCTGCAGTGTATTCTTCAGCCCACCTGACCAGCAGGATCAGTGTGTTCAGCGCGTCACTGCTGCTCGTCCTCAACCTTCTGCTCACACACTGATACACAACCTTCTGCTCACGCACTGATACACAACCTTCTGCTCACACACTGACACACAACCTTCTGCTCACACACTGACACACAACCTTCTGCTCACACACTGACACACAACCTTCTGCTCACACACTGACACGCTCTTCTTCTCTCTTCTGCTCACACACTGACACGCTCTTCTTCTCTCTTCTTCTCACACACTGACACGCTCTTCTTCTCTCTTCTTCTCTTCACGCCGTCTGTGTGCGTTCTTGCCGTCTCTAAATCAACAGCACTTTATAACACCAACAGATGTGGCGCAAACATCTGTAGGCACATATGTGAATAAACAGCAAACAATGACTTTTTAATTTATTCTCTGATGTATGTGTAGAAAATATTATTTAAGATATTATTATTGTCTAATATTATCAATGAATAAACTGTTGCAAAACACAAGAGATATTTTGGTTGTTATTATACACTGTTTTCTGTTATTATTCTGTCCATTATTGTTTTCTGCAGTAAAGCTCCTGGTGTGTGTGTGGGTGTGTGTGTGTGTGTAATAGAATAGAACAGCCATTTATTGGTCACTGTGCACTAATTCTAGTGCAAAAATGTACATTTATTACAATATAGTATAGACATAATTTTACAATAGAGAAAATAAATTACAGGGTATTGCACATTGAGGGACAATAGTGCCATACAGTATACTTACCATGTATTAATTTACATAGTGGCATTTATGTTATATATATGTATATACATGACGGTATATGCTTGTGTGTGTAAGAGAGAGAGAGAGTGATGGAGTGTTACTAACCCCAACCCCAACCCTAACCCCAACCCCAACCCCAACCCCAACCCTAAGCCCCAAAAACCTCCACCTAACCCTACCCCAACCCTACCCCCAACCCATAACCCTAACCCCAACCCAACCCCAACCCTAACCCTAAACCCCACCCACCCAACCCCACCTCAACCCCAACCCCAACCCCAACCCTAGCCCAACCCCACACCCTAAACCCCAACCCTAACCCCACCCAACCCAACCCCAACCCTAACCCCAACCCTAACCCCCACCCCTAACCCCAACCCCAACCTAACCCAACCCTAACCCGAAACGATCGATTGGTTTTAATATTCCTCAGTCCATTTTCCATCTCTGGGCCATTGGGAGCAGAGCCAATCAGGACACACCCTGAAGGACCAATCACAGCACTTGACTTGACTTCACTGATGTGGACACTCAGCGGAGAGACCTTCCGGCTTTGTGTTCAGAGTGAGACTGGTTCTGCAGGTTCTTCACTAGTCACCACGTTCAGCTCTTCTTCCCTCTTCTCTTACTTTCACATGAGGAAATGGTCTAAATCTTGATTACTGATCTCTGACAAATCACGTCAAGTGCCACTTACTCATCTGTTACACGTCAGTCACAACACACCACACACACACACACACACTTGACTCGTCTGCTCAGCTCGGCCGATTGAAACAGGTTTTTGTTTAAATGGTTTTTTTTATTATGTCGCACACACACAACACACACACACACACTTGACTCGTCTGCTCAGCTCGGCCGATTGAAACAGGTTTTTGTTTAAATGGGTTTTTTTTATTATGTCGCACACACACACACACACACACACACTTGACTCGTCTGCTCAGCTCGGCCGATTGAAAAGGGTATTTTTTCAAATGTGTTTTTTTATTATTATGTCACACACACACACTGTGATGACGTGTATTATCCGCCGAGCAAACACACACACACACACGCGTCACACACTAGCAGGAGAGCGCAGCTGCTGACAGATGAAGGGAAGCGCAGATGAAAGCCTCAGCGTCACTCAGGTGTGTCTTCTCACAAGAATGATTCCAACAATACGACGCTAAAAATACCGATGGGAATAAAAGGATCCGGTGGAACCGGCCGGGACACTCGCCCGCTCTCAGCACAAGAGCCTCTCGCCGATCAAGAATGTCGTCCGGCGGATTCCGGTGATCTCACGCATTCCTCCGCTCCATCAGCAGGAAGCTGAAGCCGCCGTGAATATCACAGATAAGATGATGCGTCTGGCGACATTCTGACGTGAGATACGGATCGGCCTGATGGACCGGGTCCTTCTGACCTCTGAACCCTCATCAGCCTCACTCCTGCCTTCTCACGCTGGCCTTATGTAACCGCCATTGTGTGGTGAAGAACAAGAGGAACCAACAAACTTCACCCTCGTGACATTCCAAACACTCCGGCCTGTCACTCTTCAACACAAAGACAATCTCAACCAGAAGAACATTTGTCACCACCAACGCTCGGTTACGACAACCAGTGCCAACGTCAGTGATATAATCGGCTTTCCCTCCCGGTCCTTCAGGTTCACGCGCTCGTCTACATCTCCATCGTCTCACAGATCCTCACAGGAACTACACGTCTGATCACAAGCAGAGTCTCCAGTGCCACACTCACAAGAATCAGATGAAGCTGCTGTGTCAGCCTTCAGGCAGAAGATACCAGATCTGATCAGAACCAGATCAAACCCTGAGACCAAGCGTTCCTCACACACACACACACACACACACACACACACGCACGCACACACACACACACACACACACACACACACACACACACACACACACACTCCTCCTCAGCAGCAGCAGAGAGTGTGTGTGTGTGTGTGTGATGGAGCTTCTGGAGGCTGAAGAGCAGTAATACTCCAGTAAAACATCTTCATCACGAGCTGAAACATTCAGTGAGCGTCAGTTTACGGTTGGTTTGTAAAGTGTCTCCGTGTCAGACTGTCCCACCACAGCCGTGATTCGAGGTCCAGTTTACTTAAATCCTGTGATGGGAATAACTGCGTTACTTATTTCAGTAATTAATAATCTAACGCAATTACTTTTTCCTCTGTTAAAACATCGTTATCATTACTGACAAAATGCTGCATTACTCAACACAACTGGCGACGATAATGATAACGAAGCAGTTATTATGTTAAGAGCAGAACACCGTTTACTTTTGTCAATTGTTACATTCCATAAGAAGTATAATTTATATTTAGGCTTTTAGACCAAATCCGCTCCGGGAACCACAATTACAGTAACGCAGCATTTTTGTCAGTAAACAACAACGACGAAAAGTTATTTAGTTAGATTACTCGTTACTGAAAAAACTAGAATAATAAATAAAATATAGAATATTGTCTTTAGAAAGACAGAAGACAGAAATTCTCATGATGAAGTCATAAATTCTACCTTTAAAGCAAAAAATCAGTTCATTTCTGATATAGGCAACACTTTATAATAACGGCTGCTCTAAACCTTTGGTTAATCATTTAATAATGAAGATTCAGAAATCGTCAACCATCATGGTGATGGAAGTCAAAGGGTTACGTGTGTTAGGATCACAATTCCAGCTTTAAATAAAACAGCAGGCGTATTCTGCTTTAGCTTTACGCCGACAGAGCGAAACATTCTGGTTAGAACTAATTACGCAAGTGAGAGTTTAAATGCTGGTCAGACAGACGCATTAGCTGCAGAAACGCTGCCCCCTGCTGGACTACAACGCAACACACTCCTCTGTCCCACACCACACATCTGTGTGTGTGTGTGTGTGTGTGTGTGTGTGTGTTTTGACCAGTATGAGCAGCTGTGGTCCAGTGGTGGGGGACGTGTGAGAGGTTTCAGGGTGGAATCCCCCTAAACAGCTGGTTCTGAACTCACACTTGCCCACTGCTCCGGGTTTGTGTGCGTAGTGGCCGTAATGACAAACTCACTCCGTCACTTTACTCAAATATTGATTTATCTCAGATTCAACAGTGACTTCCTAAAGGTCCCGGTGAACGTCAGATCTTCACCTTCAGATCCACCAGTCCTGTAGTTGTGTGTGTGTGTGTGTGTGTGTGTGTGTGTGTGTGTGTTAAACTGCGTCACACAGAGTTAAAGATCTTTATGAACTTTATCAACATTTTGCATATTCACCTTGGTCACGTTTGAATAATGTCTTCACCAGTAAATGTTCCAGTGTGACATCCATCGTCATTAGTCAAACGAGCTTAACGAGCTCCGTCACTGTCAGCTGTGCTCCAGTGGTAGGGGGCTTGTGTGTGTGTGTGTGTCTGTGTGTGTGTGAGTGTGTGTGTATGCGTGTGGGTGTCTGTGTGGGTGTGTGTCGGTGTGTGTGTGTATGCGTGTGGGTGTGTGTGTGTGTGTCTGTGTGTGGGTGTCTGTGTGTGTGTGTGTGTGTGTGCACTTCACTGGATTACTTTTATCATTTATCATAATTTGACCACAGTTTCGACATGCTCCCATATTTACAAACTCACAAATTTTTTAAATATAAAGAAATATTAACGTGTTGGTTTAAGTATGTACGTTTGAATTACATCAATGTATGAGTTCAATATAGAAACCTGTAAAAAAAACAAAAAAAAAAAACAAGTTTAATTTTACTAGAGAGAATCCTGGAGATTCAGTAATCTTGGTTTGGAGATCTGGTGAGTCTGGAGATCAGGCAAGAGAGAAGATCTGGTGAGTAAGTCTGGAGATCTGGTGAGTGAGGAGATCTGGTGAGAAAGATCTGGTGAGTCTGAAGATTGGTGAGAGAGGAGATCTGGTGAGTGAGTCTGGAGATGTGGTGATTTTGGAGATGAGGTGAGAGAGATCTGGTGTGTCTGGAGATCTGGTGAGTCTGGATTTCTGGTGAGAGAGAAGATCTGGTGAGTCTGAAGATCTGGTAAGTCTGGAGATCTGGTGAGAGAGGAGATCTGGTGAGTCAGAATTTCTGGTGAGAGAAATCTGGTGAGTCTCAAGATCTGATGAGTGAGATCTGGTTAGTCTGGAAATCTGGTGAATCCAGAGATCTGATGAGTCTAGACCTGGTCATCCTGTAGATCTTGTGACCATAAAGATCTGATGAGTGATCAAGCTCTTGTCAGTGTGGAAAGTCTGGTGAGTCTAAAGAACTGATGAGTGAGGAGATCTGATGAGTTTGCAGATATGACAATTAAAAGATCAAGTGGATCTGGAGACTTGATAGGATGTTTTCTGAATGATCAAAAATGGTCTGAATCTCTGCATTTCGCAGTTTAACGTACAGCACAGATCTTTATCTCTGAAGACAATTGTGTCCGTCGACCTGTTAACGTCTAGTTAACGTGTATGTGTGTGCGTTCTGTTTCATTAACTTCTTCTCAGGCTAAACGTGCTGTAACGTATTTTAATATGTAAACGAAGAGTGCATTTACATAACCTGTCGTGGTTATATGTCTGCCTTTAGCTCTCAGGCTCCAGGAGGAGAAGAACCTCAATCATTCAGCATCATGACCAAACGAGTCCTTGCTCGCCTCCTCTTGATCACAGGTGACGGTTTCACACATTAATCCTGAAGTGATCTAAGATGGCCTGAAGATCAGGTGTGTGTGTGTGTGTGTGTGTGTGTTCAGGGTTTGTTCTGGGGGTCCATGGCGTCTTTGTCCTGGTGGAGGAGCTGAGAACATGGCAGGAGGCTGTAGATCACTGCACTCTTCACTATGACGTTCTGGCCGTGGTTCAGAGTGACGAGGACTGGAGCCGAGTGCAGCAGGTCCACATCTCCCTGGCCTGGATCGGCCTGTATGACCCGGTGAACAGCTGGCGCTGGTCTCGCCCGGGAGACGCCCTCTCCTTCCTCAACTGGGACGTGGGCGAGCCCAATAACCTGGGGGGGAACCAGCTGTGCGTGGTCTTATGGAACGATGGAACCTGGGATGACAAAAACTGTGACCTCTCTCTTTCCTTCATCTGTCAGAACGGTGAGATTTGACCTAGCTGACCTTTGACCCCGGAACGTTTGTAATCTCATGCAACAGACTGAAGAGTTCACGTGTTATGCTGTTGATGTGAAGAGCGTTCCTCAGGGAAGTGACGACTCCCCTGCTGACCACAGGTGGACAGACGGTCCTGGTGGAGCAGTCCATGAGCTGGTCAGCGGCTCAGAGCGTCTGCAGGCAGAACTTCACCGACCTGATCACCGTCAGCAGCGGCAGCCAGAACCAGCAGCTCTCCGGCCTGATGCAGAACCAGGTCATGGTGTGGATCGGCCTGTACCGTTACTCCTGGACGTGGCTGGAGCAGAACATCTCCACCGCAGCGGCTCCGCTCTGGGCTTCTGGAAAGCCGGACAACGGCCTGGGAGACGAGGACTGCGGCGCGGTGGACGCGGCGGGTCGGGCGGAAGACGCCGTCTGCTCGGACCTGCTGTACTTCATCTGCCAGGCCGGTAGGACACGCCCACAAGGTTCTGCCGCTCTCCTGCTTCTGTGAGGTGGACTGCTTGGTTCCGCAGACACGGTGAGGAGGCAAGTGCTCCGGCTGGAGCTCAGAGCAGGAAGTGACATCACTGAGGAGATGCTGCTGCTGGAGGTCAGCTCCACCCGTGCTCAGCGGCCAGTGACGGTGATGATGATGATGATGATGATGTTCAGGTGGAGCAGGCTCTGAGGTCACTGGGAGACGACTTTCAGATCAACGGCATCACAGTCTTTGAATCAACCCAGCACTGAAGATGCCTGAAGGTTTACTAGAAGTGTGTGTGTGTGTGTGTGTGTGTGTGTAGCTCAGTCAGTAGAGCAGAGGTTTGAAACACCAGGTAATGGGTTCGATACGCAGGGAAAGCAAAGTTGTTGATTTGTAAACATTGTAATGTTTATTATGTCACTTTGGCCAAAAGCGTCTGATAAATGACTGTAACATAATGTGTGTGTAGAGTGTGTGTGTAGAGTGTGTGTGTGCGTGCGTGTGTAGAGTGTGTGTCTGTGTAGAGTGTGTGTGTGTGTGTGTGTGTGTGTGTGTGT
>QKNR01013576.1:148109-160136 GCA_028031935.1 Paedocypris micromegethes | reverse complement strand
ACACACTTCACTCCACTCACACACACACACACCACACTCTCACACACCCTCCACACCCCACACACCTCACACATTACACCTCAAACCACTCAACATGTCACACCACACACACTCCACCACACCACCACACACCGCACCTCACACCACCACACACCACCCCTCCCCACACACACACCCCCACACCCACTCACACCACACACACGCACACACCACCTCACACCACACACTCTCACACCTCACCCACCACATCACATCTCATCATCACCACCCCACTCACACCCTCACCACTTACACTCACACACTACACCACAACACCAATCCCACCCCCCACATCACGTCCACACACACACACACATCTCTCTCTCTCTCTCTCTCTCTCTCTCTCTCTCTCTCTCTCTCTCTCTCTCTCTCTCTCTCTCTCTCTCTCTCTCTCTCTCTCTCTCTCTCTCTGTCTCTCTCACTCTTTCTCACTCTCTGACGTGTTGTGTTGTCTGCAGGTTCGTGGCCGTATCAGGAGTCTTCTGACCGGATGCTGGTTCAAGCGGTCAGTCTGCAGGTGCGAGGACAAGTGCTGCAGAAGCTTGGTGAGAGACAGACAGACAAACAAACAGACAGACAGACAGACATACATACAGAGAGAGAGAGAGAGAGACTGGTAGACAGACAGAGAGAGAGACAGACAGACACTGTGTGTGTGTGCTGCAGGTCTCTGGCTGGAGGCGGCGGAGCTGGTCTGGTCTTCCCTCATTGGGTTTTATTCTCTCCCTCAGCCGGATAAGAAGGTCAGAGCGGCAGGTTGTAGTCTCAGTGTTGAGTGAGTGTCTCTCGCTCGGTGAGAGAGCTTGCTTGTTCTTCCAGGGCATCGGGATGTCGTTCGGTCTTCTGTCCAACCTGCTGATCTCCATGAGCGACACGGACTTCAGCGCCCTCCAGAGGAACCCTCATGTCCAGCTGGTGCGGCCTGTCTCACTCTCTCTCTCTCTCACTCTCTCCATCCCTGTCTCACTCTCTCCCTCTCCATCACTCTCTCTCACTCTCTCCATCTCTCTCTCTCACTCTCTCCATCACTGTCTCACTCTCTCTCTATCACTTTGTCTTTCTCTCTCCATCACTCTGTCTCTCTCTCTCTCCATTACTGTCTCACGCTCTCCATCACTGTCTCTCTCTCCATCACTCCATCACTCTCACTCTCTCCATCACTGTCTCACTCTCTCTCTATCACTTTGTCTTTCTCTCTCCATCACTCTGTCTCTCTCTCTCCATTACTGTCTCACTCTCTCCATCACTGTCTCTCTCTCCATCACTCTATCTCTCTCTCTCTCCATTACTGTCTCACTCTCTCACTCTCCGTCTATCTTGCTCTCCATCTCTCTGTCTCTCTCTCTCTCTCTCCCTCACTGTCTCACTCTGTCTCTGTCTCTCTCTCTCCATCACTGTCTCACTCTCTCTCTCTCTCTCCATCACTGTCTCACTCTCTCCATATCTCTGTCTCTCTCTCCCTCACTGTCTCACTCTGTCTCTGTCTCTCTCTCTCCATCACTGTCTCACTCTCTCTCTCTCCATCACTGTCTCACTCTCTCCATCACTCTATCTCTCTCTCTCCCTCACTGTCTCACTCTATCTCTCTCTCTCCATCACTGTCTCACTCTCTCCATCTCTGTCTCTCTCTCTCCCTCACTGTCTCACTCTGTCTCTGTCTCTCTCTCTCCATCACTCTCTCTCTCTCTCTCTCTCTCACTCTCTCTCCATCACTGTCTCACTCTCTCCATCACTCTCTCTCTCTCTCTCTCTCTCTCCGTCTCTCTCTCAGGGTGCGCTGGGCGAGCGAGGGGAGCGTCTGCTGATGGCGGCTGGATCTGCTCAGATGGCTGCGGTGTTGAGTCAGTATGTCTCTCTGTACGTCCTGACTAACGTGGTGAGTGTCACGAGCTGCTGAAGCAGTAACTGTCTGAGGGCCTGACGCACACACACACACACACACACACAGGTGGCGGGCGGGGCGTGTCTGCTGTGCCACAGCTTCCTGTGTGAGGCGGGCGAGCGGCGTGAGATCCTGCTGCGGGCGAGGGAGGCGTTAGAGATCGGCCTGATGACGCGCGGCGGCGGCGAGACGGTGGACAGTCGCCTGGAGCTCCACACCTTCCTCAAAGCCGCCTTCTGCCTGACGCGCGTCCACCGCTGGCTGTCCGGGCCAGGCGGGCGGGTGTGGGCGGCGCTGGAGGCGTGTCAGGAGGCGGTCAGCTGCTTGTTCAGCGGTGCAGACGCCCCCGAGGCGGCCCGAGCGGTCATGCAGAGCGTCCAGCGGGTCAAGGTCCTGCTGGAGGTGCGGCCGCTCCCCAACTCCGACCTGCGCTCCCACGTGCCCGACTCCTACCGCGCCGCTCCGCTGGGGGGCGTGCTGGCCTCGCCCGAGGACTTCACCCGCATGGTGGCGCCGCTCCAGAAGCACCACAGGTCCGTGTGCGACGCCTTCCGGCGGGACCCCCGGGGCAGGGGCGGGGCCGAGCACCAGCACTGCATCACCGCCTTCCACACCCACACGCTGGACACCTGCTCGGCTCCTGCCGCACCTCCCTCGGGCCCCGGGGGTCCGGCGTGTGGAACCACCGAAGAGGAGGAGGACGGGAGCAGCTTGGGATCGTTTCACCTAGTTGGCGCCGCTGATTCTCTCAGTCCGAGTGTTGCTGGTCCGTCCACACCCAGCAGAACCGGCTCTGGTGCCCTGCAGGAGCTCCTCAGCACTGAAGAGTGCCACTCCTCTCCCGCACCCGCCCCCGCCCCCGTCAGACCCTCCGTCAGCTCCGCCTCCTCGTGGGAAGACCTGGGGGAGACGGGCAGCTCCTCCTACTCTCTGCTGGGCAGCGGCGGGTCGGCCTCGTCCTGGGAGGGTGTGGGCTCCGTCTCGCCCTCCTGGACTCAGGGTTCCGGCTCCGACACGTGGGACGACCTAGGCTTGGGGCGCGTCTCCCTGCAGGCGCCTCCTCACTGCTGCTTCCGCGGCTGCGCCATGGGCAGCGACGTCCTGAGCGAGCGCGATCAGCGCCACCTGCTGGCGGGCGTGTGCCAGCGCTGTCTGAGGACACGCCTCCCCGACAAACTCCTGGAGCCCCTCCGGCCGGAGCAGCTGAGGCGGAGCTACAGTAGGTCCCTCCCCTCTGCACGCCACGCCCCTCTGACGGCGGGTCTCCTCGCAGGTGCGCTGGCGCTGAAGTACTCCACGGCGGGCGACCGCTGGACGGGCGCCGAGACGCTGCTGTACGTGGGCGGGGCCACAGGCGACCAGGGCAAACAGAGACGTGCCGTGGAGCTGCACTACCTGCACCAGGAGCAGCTTCTCAGCAGGTAGAGCCCCGCCCACAGCCATGTGCCCCGCTGACCCCTCACCTCTGACCCGTCACCTCTGACCTCAGCTACCTGGGCAAGGAGTACCTGCGGCCGCGCGGACTGCACTGCCACCTGGAGGACGTGGAGCGTCAGATGACGGCGCAGAACTACGTCAGCGAGTTTAACAAGCGTCTGTACGAGAACAACGTCACGGCGCAAATCTTCTTCATCCCCTCAGAAGTGCTGCTGGTGCGTGAGGGCGGGGTGAGGGTGGGGGGAGGTGAGGTGAGGGTGAAGGTGACATGAGGGTGAGGTGAGGTGAGGTGAAAGGGTGAAGGTGACATGAGTGTGAAGTGCGGGTGGGGTTAGGTGAGGGTGAAGGTGACATGAGTGTAGTGAGGGTGGGGGGGATGAGGTGGGTGGAGGGTGAAGGTGACCCTGAGGGTGAGGTGAGAGTGAAGGTACAGAGGGTGAGGGAGGTGGGAGGGTGAAGGGTGACATGAGGGTGAGGTGGGTGAGGTGAGGGTGAATGGTGACATGAGTGTGAGGTGAGGGTGGGGGAGGTGAGGGTGAGGGTGAAGGTGACATGAGGGTGAGGGAGGTGAGGGTGAAGGTGACATTGAGTGGGTGAGGTGGTGAGGTGAAGGTGAAGGGATGGTGAGTGAGGGTGAAGGTGAGGTGAGGTGAGGGTGGAGGTGACATGAGGGTGAGTGGTGTGAATGCTGGCATGAGGGTGAGGGTGAGGTGAGAGTGAGTGGTGAGGTGAGGTGATGGTGAGGTGTAGGTGAGGGTTGGGTGACATGAGGGTGAGGTGAGGGTGAAGGTGCATGAGGGTGAAGGTGAGGTGAGGGTTGAGGTGACATGAGTGTCGAGGTGAGGTGGGGGGAGGTGAGGGTGAGGGGACATGAGGATGAGGTGAGGGTGACATGAGGGTGAGGTGAGGTGAGGGTGAAGGTGACATGAGGGTGAAGGTGAGGGTGAAGGTGACATGAGGGTGAGGTGAGGTGAGGGTGAAGGTGACATGAGGGTGAGGGTGAGGTGAGGTGAGGGTGAAGGTAACTGAGGTGTGATAGGTGAGGTGAGGGTGAAGGTGACATGAGGGTGAGGTGAGGTGAGGTGAGGGTGAAGGTGACATGAGTGTGAGGTGAGGGTGGGGGGAGGTGAGGTGAGGGTGAAGGTGACATGAGGTGAGGTGAGGTGAGGTGAGGGTGAGGTGAGGGTGAGGAAGGTGAGGTGAGGGTGTGAAGGTGACATGAGGGTGAGGTGAGGTGAAGGTGACTGAATGAGGGAGAGGGTGAAGGTGACATGAGGGTGAGGTGAGGTGAGGTGAGGGTGAAGGTGACATGAGGGTGAGGTGGAGGTGAGGGTGAAGGTGACATGAGGGTGAAGGTGAGGTGAGGTGGAGGGTGAAGGTGACATGAGGGTAGGGTGAGGGTGAAGGTGGCATGAGGGTGAGGGTGATGGTGAGGTGAGGTGAAGGTGACATGAGGGGTAGGTGAGGTGGAGGGTGAAGGTGACATGAGGGGTGAAGGTGAGGGTGAAGGTGACATGAGGGTGAGGTGAGGTGAGGGTGAAGGTGACATGAGTGTGAGGTGAGGGTGGGGGGAGGTGAGGTGAGGGTGACATGAGGATGAGGTGAGGGTGACATGAGTGAGGTGAGGTGAGGGTGAAGGTGACATGAGGGTGAGGTGAGGGTGAAGGTGACATGAGGGTGAGGTGAGGGTGAAGGTGACTGAGGGTGAGGGTGAGGGGTGAGGTGAGGGTGAAGGTAAACATGAGGGTGATGTGAGGTGAGGTGAGGGTGAAGGTGACTGAGGGTGAGGTGAGGTGAGGTGAGGTGAAGGTGACATGAGTGTGAGGTGAGGGTGGGGGGGAGGTGAGGTGAGGGTGAGGGTGACATGAGGGTGAGGTGAGGTGAGGGTGACATGAGGGTGAGGAAGGTGAGGTGAGGGTGAAGGTGACATGAGGGTGAGGTGAGGTGAGGTGAGTGGTGAAGGTGACAATGAGGGTGAGGTGGGTGAGGGTGAAGGTGACATGAGGGTGAGGTGAGGGTGAGGGTGAAGGTGACATGAGGGTGAGGGTGGGGGGAGGGTGAGGGCGGCCTGAGGTGACGTGAGGTGTTGTGTGTCTCTCAGCTGCTGGAGGGCGAGCGGTTGGTGGGCGCTCTCTCTGCCGAGCCCTTCGTGTCGGGCGCCTTCATCAAGCTGACCAACAACACCACGCAGACGCGGGCGCAGCACCAGGCCACTCAGTTCGCCGTGGCCTTCAGTCACTTCACGCTGCAGCGCTCGGGCGGGCGTGAGGTGGTGGTGGACCTGCAGGGTGGGGCTGCTGCTGCTGCTGCTGTGGAGGCGGGTGGAGGAGGTCACGGCTCTTCTTCTGCTGTGTTTCAGGCTGGACGTCGGCGGACGGGAAGGGCTTGACGTACCTGACTGACCCTCAGATTCACTCGCTGCTGCGTCACGGGCCCGGAAACTTCCGTCAGAGCGGCATCGACAGCTTCATCCGCTTCCAGCACGGGGAGGAGTGCAACCACGTCTGCAGAGCCGCCGGCCTCACGCCCATCCAGCACCCTGGCCCCGCCCACCAGCACCCAGACCCCGCCTCTGAGCACACGCGGCCTGTCTCCTGAAGTACATCACGCGCGAAATGGCTAAAAATCTGAATCAAAACCGTTGATTATATTTTTTTCACGAATATTTTTTTTAAATGATCTGCTATTGTTTTTTTTACATTTGCGCCGTTCTTTCGTAATAAAGATCAGAGCGACTGAGCGGAGGCTTTTCTTCTGCCTGTGAGGTTTATAATGGTGTGTGTTACTGATCAAGACATCGTTCATGTGAAGTAGTAACACACACACACCCCACTAATGGGGCGTCACTAGGGTTGGTGTCACCTGGAGTTCCTTCCAATCTAGAGAGGAACCTGAAAATCTTGTTTTTCCCAAATCACTTCATACTTACCGTGTTTGCCGCGCGCTGGGGGCGTGGCAGAAGTTTGCCGCAGTTTACTGTAATCTGGGGGCGTGGCAGAAGTTCACAGTGTTTACCGCGCGCTGAGGGCGTGGCGGAAGTGTTTCTGCGTTGAGCTGAAGGGAAGTTGATGCGTCATGCTGCTCTCGGGCGCGTCTCTGCTGCTGCTGCTGAGTCTGACTCTTCTCTCCGCGGGTCACAGGCCGACGCCCTGCCGTGAGTGACACGCCCCAGGCCGAGCCAGTGAGCGTGAGTGACCCGTGTTACCCGCAGGTGCCCCGCCGCTGCTGTCCGGGAGCCTGAGCGTGGTGAGTCTGGCGCCCGGGGGCGGGGCCTGGGCGGTGGGGCGGTACCAGTATGACGCGCGCGGGCAGCGGATCCGCCTGTTTGCGTTCGGACGTCACGGCAACGCCTCCATCCACCTGGACTTGCTCTTCCTGTTCCGGGAGGTGAGGGGCGTGTCCTCCGCCGTGTGTGGCTTCTGATTGGGCGTCTGTTCCGCAGCGCGTCGTTTACAGCATCGACTCGCGGAAGCGCTCGTGTGTCCGGAACCCGCTGAGCTCCGCCTTCCACCCCGCGCGCATCCCACACGACGCCTCGCTGCTGGCTCAGGTGCTGCTGGGCGGGTCTTCCTCGCCGGGGGAGGGGCTTCTGGTCAACACGTGGGCGGGGCTGGTGGCGGAGACTGGAGGTGAATACGTTGCCACGGTGACGGAGTCGGGCTGCATCCCGGTGTCGACGCTGTATTACACGCCGGGCGGCGGCTGGATCAGCGCCAGGTGACATCAGCACTCGCGTCAGGGGCGGAGCTGTGGTGTTCACGCGCGCGCGTGTGCGTGCGTGTGTGTGTGCGCAGCTACTTTAACGCCGTGACTGGGATGTAGGACCCGGGTCAGCTGATCCCGCCGCCCTTCTGCGCCGCCGCGGAGACTGAGGGAGACGCTCTGGACTTCTTCAGCGTGTTCCTGTGACATCATCAGATCTCACACACACTTCCTGTTTCACACTGAATCTGCAGGAAGAGACGCTTAAATAAAGGTCGTCACGAACGTCAAACTCCTGCTTTATTCAACCAGTGTGAACTAACAACACCAGAAGCTGGAAACACGTGAAGCTTAAACATGCTGCTAATAGTGTGTGTGTGTGTGTGTGTGTGTGTGTGTGTGTGTGTGTGTGTGTGTGTGTGTGTCGGCACTATACTATATTCTGCAAAAAAGGCAGCGAAAGAAGAAAGTGTGTTTGGCGTTACTCGCCGTGTCCGCCAGGCGGCGCTAATGCTCCTCAAAAGCGCGTTTTCCGCCAGTCAGTCTGCGTCACAAACGCTTATAGCCGGTAAAGATCGTCCGCTGTGTGGATTCAGTTTGAGTTATAAATCCTGCTGCTGCCGCGCGGAATAAAGACGCTTCAGACACAAACACAACACGACAACTGGAGCCTGACTGACCTGTCACTGCTTCCGTGTCCGCTAGAGGGCGATATACCCCCGCACCAGTACTGTGCGTGTGTGTGTGTGTGTGTGTGTGTGTGCGTGTGTGTGCGCGTGCGTGCGTGCGTGCGTGCGTGCGTGTGTGTGTGAGACGATCACCATGTGTTTAGAAACTGATGATGGAAGTGGCTCACAAAAACATGTTTTATTTACAACGAGGAGGATTTACTTTTTAGAACTCCGACAAACATGTGGAGCAAATACACGGAGTGTTTCACCAGTTTGCTTAATAAATGTTCTGTCACATTTCAGTGAAACTAATTCCTTAAAAACAAAGCAACTGATAAACTTATGCGGTTACATTACATGTGGAAATCTGAAATTGATCTTTGAATCTGCTATATAGAGCTTTATCTCCCTTTAAATTTTATTTAAATTAAAATATATGTAAGGTAATTATATTAAATAGTTTTTTAAAAGTAATACTAAATTTTTAGCAACCTTAATAAATTTAAGGTTACACGAGAAAAGTAGCTAAATAAGAACTTGTCATGATAAATAACATATAAAAAATAAACACATTTGAACAACAAAAGCGCATTTAAAGTATTACTGTAATTTCAACTCAACGCAAAGAAGCCATTGGTCGAAACTGAGAGCCAATAGCTAAAGACTTCTGACCAGGCAAAGAATCCATTGGTCGAAACTTGTCATGTGACTACATCGATTTAAACGGCATGCGCGGAAAGATAAAAGGCAGATCGCCGCGTCATCAGGAGTTTGAGGAAAAGTTCCGTCACACATCACATTGTGTTCGGTGTGTGTGATAGTGTGAGCAGGTGCAGGTAAGGACAGTTTCACGCGTGTAACGTCACAGAAAAGCGGCACGTGACGTGGACAGAGAGAATTAATGTCTGAAGGGTTACGATAGGACCAACTTTATGAGTATCGGGAATTTAAGGCAGAGAAAATTGCCTTTTGATGTTGTCTTAACGAATGCGTTGTTTTAAAAAAAACAGATGTTTATTGTGTTGTTTACTATTTGTAGATGTAAGTGACCGTGATGTCACCCGGTGGGCGTGGCGTCAGCTGTTGCGTCAGGTGATCGCGTTTGGGAATCACTGCTGCTCGTTTTCGTTTGTTTCCTGAATGAGAATGTAAGTTTGATTTCCTTTGTTCTGCTTTTCTATCATTCATTAGGTGTGATTGCTGTGTGGCTTTCTTTCGCTCGCTGTTTACCACAGAAGCTGTTTGCGGAGCTACGAGTTGTGTTTAGTTCTGTTGTGTAGACGCTGTTTCACACAGCGTGATGTTGATCTGCAGCACCTGACGCTTGGCTGAGGACTCCAGAAGTGTGTGTGTGTTTGTGTGACTGAAGCAGAACTTCTGGATCCTGTGGAGGACACGGCTTCACCTGCAGCTCCAGGCACAGGAGGTTTCTCTGGCTCTAGTGAGGAGCTGCGGCTGCTCTTCACACACTCTACCGCTGAAGAACCCTTCACACAGCCTCTTCAGAGTACTGGTGTTTTCTGTGACATCATCAGCTGGTGACGCGCTTTAAACTGACATGAATAACAGCAGTAATAGTGTGAGGTGTTCCTGTGATGTGGTGACACGCGTCTTCATCGCCTCAGTCATGACAAGCGCTTCCAGGCGACTGTGAGGTCAGGAAACGGCGAGGAGCGAATGTTCTGTGACATCATCAACCGCCGACACCTTAGAGCAGTGGTTCCCAACCTTTTCTTGTTTGAGGCACCCTTGGAAATCCTTTCAAATGTTCCCGACACCCTTATAAGGAAATAGATATTTAAAATCTCCGTAGCTTTTTAATTTTTAATTTATTTGTTTCATTTCGAGAGTTTGCATGCAACAACACCTTATACCTAGTCTGAGATGATATGAGAATACTAGTGATGCACCGAAATGAAAATTCTTGGCCGAAACCGAAACAATTGTATTTATTGCTATGATGGTGTA
Source organism: Paedocypris micromegethes (assembly GCA_028031935.1). NCBI lineage: Eukaryota > Metazoa > Chordata > Actinopteri > Cypriniformes > Paedocypris > Paedocypris micromegethes. The sequence goes on along the minus strand of QKNR01013576.1, from coordinate 150,437 downwards.
CTAAATTTACCAAAACAAAGGCATTGTAATTGCATAAATTAATAACGAAGTTTCAAAGAATAAATGAAATAAAATGTGTTACAAATATGCAAATATTTATCAAGCATATTGCAACACTCGAGTATAAAATATAATTCAAACTAAAATGTTTAACTTGACCTACTGGCCTGCTGAAATGTTGTAAAATGAAATGTTCCTCCATTAACAATTGCATTTAAGTTTAAAGTGCATTCAGAACAACATTTTCTCTGCAGGTCTTAATAATAGTATAAATAGGTTGCTGTTGAGCTTGTCATCTGACTGACATTTGAGAAAGATTTGAGACTGTTTAAATAAGGCCAATTAAATTTTAAAAAGTTTAAAACGTTTAAAAAAGAATGCATGATTATAACTTTATTAACGCGGGGTTTAAACTTTGAAAAGTAGCAAACAAGGAAGTACAAAATGCCTTTAAAGGCAATACTTGCTCCGCCCACTTCCGACGCCTCAGACTGTCATTCTGCGGTTCTGCAGTCGGTGGCGTCTCCAGAGGATTCGAACATATTTCTACGGATCGTGCGCTGACAGACTCTAAGCGCGGACTTTTCATAGTTTTTACCGTGGTATTTACCGCCACTTTGGGCGCTTTAGAGCTGCGCTAAAGGATTAGCGTCCGCTACAGACGCATCAGATGAGCTGATCTCTTTAGTTTGCTGCTCAAACGGAGTGAGAAGAGAGAGAATGTTCTCTATTACGAGGCACTGGTGTGAAGTGATCGGCGCTCCGCTATATGCCGCAGCTCTTACGGCCTCTGCTTACGTCATCAACTTTCGGCCGTGTTGTTTCGGTGAAAAAAGTGTTCGGCGAAAATTCGGTACATCCCTAGAGAATACTGTTTACACTGATTCTGCCTTAATAAAAAAAAATACAATTTGTTCCCGGAAATTTTGGGTGCCGCGGCACACCGGTTGAGAACCACTGCCTTAGAAGGTAAGCGCACGCCCCTCGTCAGAGTGTTCTGATTGGCTCAGAGCGGTTGTTTACCTCAGCGTGTACTAGTTCTGCTTCACACAGCAGCTTTCTGCTCATTTACCGCCATCGTTACAGCCTTGATGGAGAAGACGCCGGAACTGTGTGTGTGTGTGTGTGTGTGTGTGTAGGGGCTCTAGACGTGGCCTCCTCAGACTCCTCTGGCTGTAGTAAGGACTGGACACTCGTCTGCTGGTGGAGAAGCTGATTCTCCCACAGGAGTGAGTTCCCTGATGTTCTTCTCAGCACTTTCCCTTGACAGAAGCTGCGTGACACTGAAGCCTAGAACAGCAGGGAACAGCTCCAGTTATCAGCAGCAACTCCACTCCCAGTGACCAGTTAAACCACTGTGAGGAGCATCTGAAAGCTTGATTCTGCCTGAGAGGAACATGACTATCAGTTTATCTCCATCAAGCCGGACGCGTCAGTAAGTGATTGTAGTGGATTGTGTGGTTGTGTTGTGTGTAGATCACTAACAGGCTTGTGGGCGGGATTACGGACTCTTCTGATCAGTGAGGAGGTGTGTCAGGGGGCGGAGCCTGAGCTGTGACACCGTGGAACTTTACATCTTGATCTTTTTAATAGCTTTTTACTTTTGGTTGCTTTTTTTTTTAACAGCCTTATCAGAATGTGTGTGTGCATATATGTAGTTTATACATTTGTACTTGATGTTAATAACTAATACTACCGATGTTTTCTTTTCATTCCCCCTGAGAATGAAGTGTGTGTGCGTGTCACTAGTTCTTAACTGCTTTCACTGGTGGAAGGTCACTACACGTCTCTGTCTTTCTCTTCATTCACAGGTTCACTCGGGTCTTGGGCTGTTCTTCTGACTCTGTGCTGAGCTTCTGCTCCAGGCTCTTCATCTGTATCTTCACAACGACCGTAATGCTTTTAGAAAGTCATGAAGTCAATAATCCAACACAGACCACAACTCTTTCCAGCATCTTTTCCAACACGACTGGTGAGAAACACGTCTTCTCAGGGGAAACGTGTCGTCTTCTCAGGGGAAACGTGTCGTCTTCTCAGGGGAAACGTGTCGTCTTCTCAGGGGAAACGTGTCGTCTTCTCTATCTTAGCCGTAATACAATTTTTTGAGGTTTTTAGTATTTCTTCATGTCTTTTACAAATGTAATGTTTTAATAATGCCCAAATTATTTTTTAAATTACAATTAATACATATATACAATTATTACAAATTTTTTTTTTTAAATGTAATTGCCAAAAAATGACAGAAACATGTATGTCTCAGTATTGCTTTATGTCTTAGCCTTGAGACATTTTTTCAGTCTTCGCATTGCCCATTAAGTCTTATGTTTT
>QKNR01013576.1:80854-105681 GCA_028031935.1 Paedocypris micromegethes | reverse complement strand
CCTTTTCCCAGATGCCCCAAACAATCGGAAAGGGGCTTCATCGGAGAACATGACTTTGCCCCAGTCCTCAGCAGTCCATTCGCTTCATACTTTTTTGCAGAAGATCAATCTGTCCCTGATGTTTTTTTTGGAGAGAAGTGTCGTCTTTGCTGCCCTTCTTGACACCAAGCCATCTTCCTAAAGTCTTGGCCTCACTGTGGGTGCAGATGCGCTCACACCTGCCCGCTGCCGTTCCTGAGCAAGCTCTGCACTGGTGGCTCTCCCATCCCGCAGCTGAATCCTCTTTAGGAGACCATCCTGGCACTTGCTGGACTTTCTTGGACGCCCTGAAGCCTTCTTTAATGACAGCAATGAAATGCAGTGGAACGTTTCTTTCAGGATTAAGTTAATTTTCATGGCAAAGAAGGACTATGCAATTCATCTGATCACTCTTCATAGCATTCTGGAGTATATGCAAATTACAAAAATGAAAATGTAAGCAGCAAATTTTCCAATTCCTAATATTTGTGTCATTCTCAAAACGTTTGGCCACGACTGTACATAGTTCATATGTCAGTTCTTCCTTAGTGAGTTTGCACTTTAAAATGGCAATCTGTTTGGCACTTTTGGAATGTTGTAAGCTGCTTGACAGCATTAGAATGTATCTTTTGTTATTTATTTCAAATTCAGTAACACAGATCGATAAACATGATTTTTTGGCAAACTGGCATTGTTGTAAAGTTGAAAGTCGTTTCACTTTTTATCTTTTATTTAAATTGAGTAACGCATAGATTAACTGTTTTGCAATTTTTTTATTTTTTTTTTTGCTTTTCATTACAGTATTAGAATGTCACCTTTTTATAATTAAGTAACACATGTATCAATGTTTATTTATTAATTTACTTTTAGTGTTAAGTTCTTGTGTTGTTGTTGTTGTTGTTGTTAATTTGTTCTTTTTCATGTCTGTCACGGAACTTGAAATAAAATAGAAAAAATATTTTTTAAATATTGCTTAAAGTGTGTCTTGTTGCTTATATATACACACACCGTATATTGATATAATAAATATTTTAAAGTTTAATGGACTTGGACACTAGTGTACTGGACTTAACATTTTTAGTAGAGTAAACTGGTAAATGAATTGACACTACAAATAATTTTAACTTGAATAAACTTTACATTTAGTGTATTGAACTTAAAAAAAACATTTTAGTCTATCAATTTTTTAAGTTGAATCTACTTTTTTTAAGGCAACCGGTTTACACATTTTTTTAAGTAAACTCAACGTAGCGGGGCTTACAGTGTACTTCGTTTCCACACTTGGCACTTCGATCCAATAAACATTTAATAGAATAGCGATATAAAAGCACACATGATTAAAGTTGGAATTATGCTTTTTTTTTTTTTTTTTAATCGAAGTAATATTTGAGGATCCCAGCGGTTCATTTTTGCGTGTGACGCTTGAGATCATCTTGTCGCTAGAGGGCGGCAACGAGTCGCACAATTACAGTAGCACGATATCGATTCGTGATATTATAATGTCGAGTCACTGTATAACAGATTATTCATGGAACTTGTTTATATTTTAAAACGTACGTGTGTGTATAAGTGACGTGTCCTCTGAGAGCAAGTAAACTGACTGTAGTGTGCAATTTAATGTGGAATAAGACAAGAAAAACTCCAGTGGGGAATGCAACTGATTTATTGATTCAAAGAGATCAAATGCCAAATCAAGATCAAATAAAAGATTCAGATCAAATAAAAGATTAATGTCAGCTTGTGCGAGCGAGAGAGAGTGAGAGAGAGAGATAGAGAGAGTGTGAGAGAGAGACAGAGAGAGAGAGAGAGAGAGATAGAGATAGACAGAAAGAGATAGAGATAGACAGAAAGAAACATAGAGAGAGAGAGAGAGAGCGAGAGAGAGAGCGAGAGCTTCCAAGCTAACACTGCTTTAAATAACTTGCGTTTTTCGCGTTTGATTGATATTAAACAAATTACAACTAAAATAATTAGGGTTAGGGTCTTAATCTATATTATTATGTTCTTGACTGAACACTGTCATAATTCGATCAAAAAAATTAATACAATGTTAAATTAAACCAAAACAATATTAATGTATTAATTAATATGACAAAACTGCCGAAAATACTTGGAATTATAAATGAGTTGGTTAATGCGGCCGCTAGGGGCAGTGTCTAAATCCGGTTCTGCATTTAGGGTTCTGCAAAAATCTGCTTTAAAACAAAGCAAAAGTTTTTTAGACAGTTAAATGTCTAATAAAGCTGTTTAGTTCATCGTTTTGCTAGATTAAAAGCAGTTTTGCAAAACCTTTAAAACAATAACTATTTTGCAGATGGGGGGGTGTATGTATAATATTTCAATAAATATCATATTAGGATTGAATTATATTATATTAGGATCCATTATTTCATGAAAAAACAACAATCGGAAGAATTAACTGGGAGACTGAACATGTCTTTTCTGGACTGTAGGTGATGGGTCAATAAAAGGTGCAGCTCGGCTGTTAAAAGCTGCTTTTGTCATTAAAAAAAACATCTTCAGACTTCAGACTCTAGTGCAGAAGAGACGCCTGATGTGACCCGCGTGGTTCCTGCTGCTTCAGAGGGCCTCAGATTGTTGTCGTCATCATCATCATCACCACACACACACACACACACATGTAAAACACTTCACTCCTTACGTTTGAACACATCAATGACATCTATTCTATCTATTCATTGTCTGAGCGGCAGGGAACTGGAGCCAATCACAGCCACTCTGAACCATGAAGGGCATCGGACGGCCAACCAATCACAGAGCAGGACACACACACACACACTATGGGAAATTTGACCCACTCATTTTGACTCTTTCTTTCTGCACCCGCTACATACGTGTATAATATATATGATGAATGTCGTCTCACCCTTCGGCACAGATGTAGTCCCAGTCAGCGGGGTTCCGCTTCCCTCCGTGATGCTGCATGTGTACTGCACAGCATCATCTCCCAGGACACAGGTGGAGGTCAGCTGACACACAGAGCCAATGACCGTGGGCGTGCCGCAGTTATTAGTAGTCGCTGTAGTTCCCTCGATGATGGTACAGGTCGGTGTGGCCGTCACCGCAGGAGTCGGAGTGAAAGTGCAGTTCACCAGCAGCGTGTCGTCTCCCGTCAGGCAGGGGGAAACATTATGGATGGTTAGGGAAACTGCACCACCTAAACAAACACCACAACACACAACATGAGCTCCATCTAGTGCGTGTGTGTGTGTGTGTGTGTGTGTGTGTGTGATCTCCTCACCCCATAGACACATCATGACAAGAGCAGTGTAACGCTTCATGTTGTCCTCAGTAATGACAGTCAGACAAGCCTGGAGATCAGACAGACAGACAGACAGACATTTACACCTAAACAGGCACATGAGTAAGAAAATAAAAAACCAAAGCGAGTCGAAAAAAGACTTTATCCACCGATGGGAGTGAGAAAATGTCACGTGGAGAGACGACTTGAAGCGAGTCCCGAAACAGGCAAATCAATCGTTCACTCTCAATTCTGTTCATTTATCTTGTATGAAAAAAAAACAACAAATAGTCTAATTTCATGTTTTTTTGGCTTGTCAGTAGTAATTGACATCTACGTTCGTTTACAAACGTTACCAACGTTACTTGTCTACCACGTTCATTGTGCGTTTAATGTGCAGTTAGAAAACCTACACGTGGAAATTCGCATTAATTAGCCGCGCCTGGTAATGGGCGGAGTCACGTCGGAACAAACGCCCTAGTAACATTGTTCTGACCAACTGCAAAGGTAAAAAATAGAAAGTACTTGAGTAAACTTTAGGAATTATTGTACACTTTACATTTACATATGCATACAATTGATTCTTAAAATAAAAAAGAACGACAAAGTGTAAAGAAACTGAAAAAAGAAATTTTACTGAAAAATGAAACTGTAAAGAAATTTTAGACATTGAAACACGTACTGAGCATAGTATTCGTACTTGTATTATACTTGTACTTTATTGATTGCGTGAGTTTGGGAATTTAAAATATGGAATTTAAAAGTAGCATTGATACTCTGTACAAAGTAGCCATAATACAAGTAAAAAAAAAAGTGTACAAAAATGTACAAAAACCCCTAAAGTTTACTCAAATACTTTACACCCCTCAAAAAACACAAGCACATAGGAAATGAACTCCAATCCACCAACGACTGAAGTGAAAAACAGCTCAAATCGGACGTTATCCGAAACCAGTCTGAACTCGGAATGAATTGGAATGAAATTTTCTTGCCACACCCTTTACCAAAAAATGTCTTTATATGTATATGATTTCACCGATCATATTGCCTCGTTGTTCGATTAGCCTTTTACTTGAAAAAACTGACGCTAACTAATGCAAACAAAAATAAAAACATTTAAAATACATTTTACATTTTTGAACACACACACACACACACACACACACACACACACACAAACATACACACTCTCTGTCTAGAAGATTGTCTTGGTTTCTAGATGTGATTGTGTAAAGCATCAGCTTACCGTGTGTGTCTTTTCTCTCAAAGGCAGAAATAAATTATTCTCCAGCGTTTCATCACCTTTATGCCTTTCTATCCATTCTTCTAACGCATCATCTTTTCCATGCGCATCTCGAGTTCGGAAAAAATGACGCCTAACGAAGCGTTTGTTTTCTGTGTATGTGCGCTTTACTCAATCGCATAGTGACTTTGTGTTAAAGCGCCACTATAGAAATAAACTTGAACTTCACTGAAGGGGTTAAAAAACATGCAGAGCACAATTCCGTTCGGCCCCAGTGGCCATTGTGCCAATCACCTCATTCTCGCCACCTCTTAGCTTTTATTAACTTAACACGCTAACCGCAAACTTTTCGACTCGCGGGCCACATTGGGTCTAACATTGACCGCCGGACCGGGCTCGAGAAACAAATGCACATTTTTGGATGTACACATTTTTTTTATATAATTTAGTATTTAACATTTAATTAGTGTTTATTTGTATTAAAAATGCTTTCAAGATTAAAAAAAAAAACAAAACAAAAAACAGATATAATACTAAAATACAAATAAATTGATTTAGCTTTTAAACTCACCAGGTAGGGGGCGGTTACATTTTCTTGGATATCAAATATCAAAATATTAAACTATTTATTATCAATTAGTTTTTTTTATCTTTTTTTAAAAAACCTTTTTAAAAACACACAATTATAGTTCCCGGTTTATACTAAGATTAAGTTATACTGCTTAGACGAAAACAAACATTCAATAATCATTTAAAAAATCTGAACCATCTCTTCTTCAGTCTTCAGCATCACAAGAAACATCAACATTAACAAGAACATTGGAAAATCTTCTAGCCGCGCGTGCGAAAAAGAGACGCGTTTTTGTTGTGCTTATGTTCCAGCAGTAATGCTCTGAGCCCTTTCACTCTTTTACTGGTTCATAATAAAGCATTTCAACTATATCTAGGACGTGATAAGTTTGCTTATATACTTTATTTAGAGAACGTAACCGCTAAAACGTGATGTTCTATTAAACTTTACATTGCTGAAACGTCAGATTTCATTGCACTTAACATTGCAAAAATAAAAAATTAATGCAAGATTCTTCATATGTTTGACTGATTTTCGACAGGACAGATGACACGCCTAATTTTGCCATTATTTTGGTGTGTTAATAAAAATAATAATAATAATAATAATTGTCGCTACAAGAGCGCGTGCGGGGAGATTTGAGATAAGTCCGAATTGAAAACAAAAAGGCGCCTTTAACCTGCTGCCTAACGATAATGTGAAGATTGCGAACGAAAATAATAGTTTAAAAAGCAAAACGAACACGTAAATCATTTCCGTATTGTTTTTTTAATACATTTGATTGCGCTGGCATTTTCGGCACTAATCTGATTGTTTTACTAAACTTGTGCGGTCCAGTAACGTTTAATTCACTGAGCAGCGCTGGTCACCAGGGATTGGGAACACATGGCACTGTCCTGCGATTCGTGACTTATATATATATTATATATATTTGTTTTGAGAGAAACTCCCATTTCAAACTCCAAAACAAACAAAGGCTTTATTGCAAGCGTACGATATAAACAATCAGGTTATTGATTGACGCCCTCAACGAAAGTGATAAGCAAACAGAAACATCACAAGACCTACAGGAAAGCCCGCCAGATAGCAACCGCTGATCTCCTCACAGTCCCGCTACAGTGGATAAGGATGAAAAAATCATAATCAATAGTTTCAAATCACAAGTCCAGTGTTTTTTCTACTTTTTTCCCATGGTATATCCAGAAATAAAGGAGTTTGAGGGGACGATGTGCAATCAAACGACGACGACGTCAAACAAAACTAAAATACTTCCTGGTTTTGGGTGGAGGTAAAAACAAAATGGCTGCTCTGTAGTCGCGGCGCAAAACTCCACGATATATATTATGTGCATGTGAGACACAAAAGACATTCAACACAAATACTGGTGTTAAGCTTCAATATGTCGACAGCAGGAAAGGAAAAAAAAAAAAAAAAAGAATGCCTAAATTCATCCAAATGTAGATGTATATGTTTATATATTATGCAATGTCATATCTAATAATTTTTTAAATAAATAAAAAATGATCACCATAACAGTGGGATAAATGCTTTTTGGGTGGGAAATGAAGCAGAAAAAATTAGTCACACTACAATAATTTTAGCATTAGCATAAAGTTAGCATCGCATAGAAATCAAATCGCCTAGAAACCCGAAACGTGACAATTGTCCTGTAATTTACAGTAGCCTTTTGAGGGATCCATCTTTGTTTTAGCGCAAGTATCCTGCACGGAAATAAAAGAGAACGTTCATGAGACCTTACTAGATCTTCACAGGGAATGTGGAGAAGAAAAAAAAAAACAGAACAACCGAATCGACAAGGAAATATTTACAAAATACAACAAACAAAGATTACAGAAAGCAAACATGTTCCATCTGTGAGTTGGCTGGAGAGGAGGACGCCACCTGCTGGTCAGCTTTGGTACACGAAGCAGTGCAGTGAAAACGGCCAGAAAGTCACAATACAGACGCATCGGTAACACTGCAGGCCAATAGAAACGTCTGGAGGAGCCCGATGAAAACATCAGCTAATAGCTAATGCTAATGTCACCGCTGATGCAATCTGAAATGGCACAGTTGAATTGATGAGCGCTGAAATGACCAGCCAATGACAAGATCACTTTATTTTCTGTGGGTGGGGGGTAAAAAAAAAACGTGGTAAATTAAAGACTAAAAAAAAACTAGTGTGAACCAAGTTTCACATTTAAAAAAAAAAAAAAAAAAAAAAAAAAACATAAAAGAATAAATAAAAAAACATGTCTATTCCTCTTGGGAACTCTTCCTCTTTTTCCCGCGCCGACGTTTGGAGGCGTGAAGAACATACGTGTAAAAAAAAAAAATCTACATTTTCCAAGGGAAGGCAGAGACGCTGCTGGTCAGAGGAAGAGAGAGTCACTCCACACAAGCTACTTCTTCTTCAGCGTGGCCAGTTCTTTCTGAATGTCAGCAAACTTGGGCCGAGCGTCGGGCTTGTAGTCCCAGCACTGCTGCATGATCTATAGAGCTCGTCCGGACACTTCTGAGGACAGGACAGGCGGTATCCTGCACACACACACACACACGTCCCCTCCCCCGCCACGCCCCATCACCATCACCATCACCACCGCCCTTTACCTTTCTCCACCTGCTCCCGCGCCTGCTGATTGGTCATCGGGGTAAGGACACACCCCAGACTGAAGGTTTCCCACAGGAGGATCCCGTAACTCCACACGTCGCCTCGAGCTGTATTCCCTGCGCAGGACAGTGTGTCATTACTGCCGGAAACACACGTGTACTCACGCCATAGCTCACCATAGTTCAGCGCTTCCGGAGCGGTCCATTGATCGGGATCTGCTTCAGGCCGATGAAGAGTAGATGCCATCGTTTCCTGCCGCGACATCCCAAAGCACTGATCTTCAGCAGGTTGCTCTCTCCACAGCCAATTACGAGCAGCCAGATCTCTGCCGGAACCACAGGAGCGTGTGAGGAAGTGTGAGCAGACGTCGTCATGTGAAAAGCTCACACGGTGTATGCAGTTCTTCAGCTCCAGGTACGCCATTCCCGCAGCTGCATCTAAAGCAAACTTCACCAGCTGCTTGGTCTTCAAGTCTTCCTTCTTCTTCCTTAAAAAGGATTAAAAAGTCCCCACCTGTGAAAACACAATGAAGAGATGTGATGAGAAGACGGAAGAGAGAAATACACAGACAGACCGAGAGAGCAACTGATGGAGATAAAGACAGACAGCGACAGGCAGGGAGATAGACACACCTATAGATAGATTAATGGGTAGATAGACAGACCTATAGATAGATAAATGGCTAGATAGATTGACCTATAGATAGATAAATGGCTGGATAGATTGACCTATAGATAGATAAATGGCTGGATAGATTGACCTATAGATAGATAAATGGCTGGATAGATTGACCTTAGATGATAAATGGCTAGATAGATTGACCTATAGATAGATAGATGGCTGGATAGATGACCTATAGATAGATAAATGGCTGGATAGATGACCTATAGATAGATAGATGGCTGGATAGATTGACCTATAGATGATAGATGGCTAGATAGATTGACCTATAGATAGATAGATGGCTAGATAGTTGACCTATAGATAGATAGATGGCTGGATAGATTGACCTATAGATAGATAGATGGCTAGATAGATTGACCTATAGATAGATAAATGGCTGGATAGATTGACCTATAGATAGATAGATGCTAGATAGATTGACCTATAGATAGATAGATGGCTGGATAGATTGACCTATAGCTAGATAGATGGCTGGATAGATGACCTATAGATAGATAGATGGCTAGATAGATTGACCTATAGATAGATAAATGGCTATAGATAGATTGACCTATAGATAGAAAGATGGGAGATAGACTGACCTATAGATAGATAAATGGCTAGATAGATTGACCTATAGATAGATAATGGCTGGATAGATTGACCTATAGATAGATAAATGGCTAGATAGATTGACCTTAGATAGATGCTAAATAGATTGACCTATAGATAGATAGATGGCTGGATAGATGACCTATAGATAGATAGATCAGATAAATGGCCTAGATAGATTGACCTACTAGATAGATAGATAGATGGCTAGATAGATTGACCTATAGATATAGATAGATGGCTGGATAGATGACTATAGATAGATAGATAGATGGCTAGATAGATGACCTATAGATAGATAGATGGGTAGATATGACTGACCTATAGATAGATAAAGGCTAGATAAGACTGACCTATAGATAGATAAAGGGTAGATAGATTGACCTATAGATAGATAAATGGTAGATAGATTGACCTATAGATAGAAAGATGGGTAGATAGATGACCATAGATAGATAGATGGCTAGATAGATTGACCTATAGATAGATAAATGGCTAGATAGATTGACCTAGATAGAAAGATGGGTAGATAGACTGACCATAGATAGATAAATGGTAGATAGATGACCTTAGATAGTAAATGGCTGGATAGATTGACCTATAGATAGATAAATGGCTAGATAGATTGACATAGATAGATGGCCTAGATCGATTCCTATAGCTAGATAGACTGGCTGGATAGATGACCTATAGAGAGATAGATAGATAAATGGCTAGAGATTGACCTATAGATAGATAGATGGGTAGATAGACTGACCTATAGATAGATAAATGGCTAGATAGACTGACCTATAGATAGATAAATGGTAGATAGATGACCTATAGAGATATAAAATGGCTAGATACGATTGACCTTATAGTAGAAAGATGGGGATAGACTGACCTATAGATAGATAAATGGCTAGATAGACTGACTATAGATAGATAATGGGTAGATAGATTGAGTGAAAGACCTACAGGTAGATCACAGGTAGACCGGACTCACTGTCTAACAGGCAAACGGGGAGACAGATGAAAACAAACACTTTGTCTTTTTAGAGAAACCAAGATGAAGGAGAATAGAAGTAGCATTTGACAATGTTGAAACGTGTGCTGAAGTGTAAGGTTGAACACACCAGGAACCAGATTCCATCACGATGTAGATGGGCTGCCGCTGGTGCAGACGTCCGATCAGCTTGACGATTTGGGGTGATCGTACTGCTTCAGGATCCTGAGGTCGCTTCACTCAGACTCACCTTGTTTTTATCAAGTGTTACAATCTGCAAGTTCAGCTGCTTTGTACATTTTGTTTGGCCAAATGAGAAAAAAAACCCATTGTAGAGTCAAGAATCAGAACTTTATCAGTGTGTGGTTTACAAAAATCAATAAAAAGCAGTATGTAAGCATAGTGTAAAATCTTAATTTGACACAGTGGTTTTATTTTCCAACCCTTCCGTCCTGACTCTCTGCGTGGCCTTCCATTAGAGAGGGGCGATGTGTTCCCAAACCCCACAAGACACAGCGTCTGTCGCACCTAATATAGCCATCCTACACTGGGAGTGACCTTCAGTCCTTTTCACTCTGTTCCACTAGGGTGGCAGTCTAATAGAGTTTTTACGGTATGTTATCTCATGCTACGTACATTTATAGTGATGAAAACATCTCAGTATTAAAGCAATGCAGTTTTAGCTCTGACGAAGAGGAAACTCTGGAAAACGGAGGTCACTTTACTTTACTTTACTGTCTTCTAGCAGACAACTGATTCCATGAGCTCTAAGACGACAACACCACAGGCTTTTTTTGAAGTCGATCGGTATTTGATGGGTAGCCAGTGTAGGGAGCGTAGAATAGGGGTCGATGTGGTCGTGTTTGCGTTGTGCCCGTCAGGAGTTTAGCGGCAGCGTTTTGATATTGCTTAAAGTGTGTCTTTTGCTAATATAAATACCACACCGTATATTGATATAATAAAATTTTTAAAGTTTAATGACTTGGACACTAGTGTACTGGACTTAACATTTTTAGTAGAGTAAACTGGTAAATGAAAGACACTACAAATATTTTAACTTGAATAAACTTTACATTTAGTGTATTGAACTTAAAAAAACATTTTAGTCTATCAATTTTTTAAGTTGAATCTACTTTTTTTAAGGCAACCGGTTTACAATTTTTTAAGTAAACATCAACGTAGCGGGGCTTACAGTGTACTTCGTTTCCACACTTGGCACTTCGATCCAATAAACATTTAATAGAATAGCGATATAAAAGCACACATGATTAAAGTTGAATTATGCTTTTTTTTTTTTAATCGAAGTAATATTTGAGGATCCCAGCGGTTCATTTTTGCGTGTGACGCTTGAGATCATCTTGTCGCTAGAGGGCGGCAACGAGTCGCACAATTACAGTAGCACGATATCGATTCGTGATATTATAATGTCGAGTCACTGTATAACAGATTATTCATGGAACTTGTTTATATTTTAAAACGTATGTGTGTATAAGTGACGTGTCCTCTGAGAGCAAGTAAACTGACTGTAGTGTGCAATTTAATGTGGAATAAGACAAGAAAAACTCCAGTGGGGAATGCAACTGATTTATTGATTCAAAGAGATCAAATGCCAAATCAAGATCAATAAAGATTCAGATCAAATAAAAGATTAATGTCAGCTTGTGCGAGCGAGAGAGAGTGAGAGAGAGAGATAGAGAGAGTGTGTGAGAGAGAGCAGAGAGGAGAGAGGAGATGAGAGGAGAGATAGACAGAAAGAAGATAGAGATAGACAGAAAGAAACATAGAGAGAGAGAGAGAGAGAGAGAGAGAGAGAGCGAGAGCTTCCAAGCTAACACTGCTTTAAATAACTTGCGTTTTTCGCGTTTGATTGATATTAAACAAATTACAACTAAAATAATTAGGGTTAGGGTCTTAATCTATATTATATGTTCTTGACTGAACACTGATCAAAAATTAATACAATGTTAAATTAAACCAAAACAATAAATGTATTAATTAATATGACAAAACTGCCGAAAATACTTGGAATTATAAATGAGTTGGTTAATGCGGCCGCTAGGGGCAGTGTCTAAATCCGGTTCTGCATTTAGGGTTCTGCAAAAATCTGCTTTAAACAAAGCAAAAGTTTTTTAGACAGTTAAATGTCTAATAAAGCTGTTTAGTTCATCGTTTTGCTCAGATTAAAAGCAGTTTTGCAAAACCTTTAAAACAATAACTATTTTGCAGATGGGGGGGTGTATGTATAATATTTCAATAAATATCATATTAGGATTGAATTATATTATATTAGGATCCATTATTTCATGAAAAAACAACAATCGGAAGAATTAACTGGAAGAACTGAACATGTCTTTTCTGGACTGTAGGTGATGGGTCAATAAAAGGTGCAGCTCGGCTGTTAAAAGCTGCTTTTGTCATTAAAAAAAACATCTTCAGACTTCCGACTCTAGTGCAGAAGAGACGCCTGATGTGACCGCGTGGTTCCTGCTGCTTCAGAGGGCCTCAGATTGTTGTCGTCATCATCATCATCACACACACACACACACACATGTAAAACACTTCACTCCTTACGTTTGAACACATCAATGACATCTATTCTATCTATTCATTGTCTGAGCGGCAGGGAACTGGAGCCAATCACAGCCACTCTGAACCATGAAGGGCATCGGACGGCCCACCAATCACAGAGCAGGACACACACACACACACTATGGGAAATTTGACCCACTCATTTTGACTCTTTCTTTCTGCACCCGCTACATACGTGTATAATATATATGATGAATGTCGTCTCACCCTTCGGCACAGATGTAGTCCCAGTCAGCGGGTTCCGCTTCCCTCCGTGATGCTGCATGTGTACTGCACAGCATCATCTCCCAGGACACAGGTGGAGGTCAGCTGACACACAGAGCCAATGACCGTGGGCGTGCCGCAGGTATTAGTAGTCGCTGTAGTTCCCTCGATGATGGTACAGGTCGGTGTGGCCGTCACCGCAGGAGTCGGAGTGAAAGTGCAGTTCACCAGCAGCGTGTCGTCTCCCGTCAGGCAGGGGGAAACATTATGGATGGTTGAGGAAACTGCACCACCTAAACAAACACCACAACACACAACATGAGCTCCATCTAGTGCTTGTGTGTGTGTGTGTGTGTGTGTGATCTCCTCACCCCCATAGACACATCATGACAAGAGCAGTGTAACGCTTCATGTTGTCCTCAGTAATGACAGTCAGACAAGCCTGGAGATCAGACAGACAGACAGACAGACATTTACACCTAAACAGGCACATGAGTAGAGAAAATAAAAAACCAAAGCGAGTCGAAAAAAGACTTTATCCACCGATGGGAGTGAGAAAATGTCACGTGGAGAGACGACTTGAAGCGAGTCCCGAAACAGGCAAATCAATCGTTCACTCTCAATTCTGTTCATTTATCTTGTATGAAAAAAAAACAACAAATAGTCTAATTTCATGTTTTTTTGGCTTGTCAGTAGTAATTGACATCTACGTTCGTTTACAAACGTTACCAACGTTACTTGTCTACCACGTTCATTGTGCGTTTAATGTGCAGTTAGAAAACCTACACGTGGAAATTCGCATTAATTAGCCGCGCCTGGTAATGGGCGGAGTCACGTCGGAACAAACGCCCTAGTAACATTGTTCTGACCAACTGCAAAGGTAAAAAATAGAAAGTAATTGAGTAAACTTTAGGA
This sequence comes from Paedocypris micromegethes, assembly GCA_028031935.1. Lineage (NCBI taxonomy): Eukaryota > Metazoa > Chordata > Actinopteri > Cypriniformes > Paedocypris > Paedocypris micromegethes. The sequence continues at coordinate 92,008 of QKNR01013576.1, read as the reverse complement.
ATTATTGTACACTTTACATTTACATATGCATACAATTGATTCTTAAAATAAAAAAGAACGACAAAGTGTAAAGAAACTGAAAAAAGAAATTTTACTGAAAAATGAAACTGTAAAGAAATTTTAGACATTGAAACACGTACTGAGCATAGTATTCGTACTTGTATTATACTTGTACTTTATTGATTGCGTGAGTTTGGGAATTTAAAATATGGAATTTAAAAGTAGCATTGATACTCTGTACAAAGTAGCCATAATACAAGTAAAAAAAAAAGTGTACAAAAATGTACAAAAACCCCTAAAGTTTACTCAAATACTTTACACCCCTCAAAAAACACAAGCACATAGGAAATGAACTCCAATCCACCAACGACTGAAGTGAAAACAGCTCAAATCGGACGTTATCCGAAACCAGTCTGAACTCGGAATGAATTGGAATGAAATTTTCTTGCCACACCTTTACCAAAAAATGTCTTTATATGTATATGATTTCACCGATCATATTGCCTCGTTGTTCGATTAGCCTTTTACTTGAAAAAACTGACGCTAACTAATGCAAACAAAAATAAAAACATTTAAAATACATTTTACATTTTTGAACACACACCACACACACACACACACACACACACAAACATACACACTCTCTGTCTAGAAGATTGTCTTGGTTTCTAGATGTGATTGTGTAAAGCATCAGCTTACCGTGTGTGTCTTTTCTCTCAAAGGCAGAAATAAATTATTCTCCAGCGTTTCATCACCTTTATGCCTTTCTATCCATTCTTCTAACGCATCATCTTTTCCATGCGCATCTCGAGTTCGGAAAAAATGACGCCTAACGAAGCGTTTGTTTTCTGTGTATGTGCGCTTTACTCAATCGCATAGTGACTTTGTGTTAAAGCGCCACTATAGAAATAAACTTGAACTTCACTGAAGGGGTTAAAAAACATGCAGAGCACAAATTCCGTTCGGCCCCTAGTGGCCATTGTGCCAATCACCTCATTCTCGCCACCTCTTAGCTTTTATTAACTTAACACGCTAACCGCAAACTTTTCGACTCGCGGGCCACATTGGGTTCTAACATTTGACCGGCCGGACCGGGCTCGAGAAAACAAATGCACATTTTTGGATGTACACATTTTTTATATAAATTTAGTATTTAACATTTTATTAGTGTTTATTTGTATTTAAAAATGCTTTCAAGATTAAAAAAAAAAACAAAACAAAAAAACAGATATAATACTAAAATACAAATAAATTGATTTAGCTTTTAAACTCACCAGGTAAGGTGAGTTACATTTTCTTTGGATATCAAATATCAAAATATTAAACTATTTATTATCAATTAGTTTTTTTTATCTTTTTTAAAAAACTTTTAAAAACACACAATTATAGTTCCTCGTTTATACTAAGATTAAAGTTATACTGCTTAGAAAACGAAAAAAAAATTTCAATAATCATTTAAAAAATCTGAACCATCTCTTCTTCAGTTCTTCAGCATCACAAGAAACATCAACATTAACAAGAAACATTGGAAAATCTTCTAGCCGCGCGTGCGAAAAAGAGACGCGTTTTTGTTGTGCTTATGTTCCAGCAGTAATGCTCTGAGCCCTTTCACTCTTTTACTGGTTCATAATAAAGCATTTCAACTATATCTAGGACCGTGATAAGTTTGCTTATATACTTTATTTAGAGAACGTAACCGCTAAAACGTGATGTTCTATTAAACTTTACATTGCTGAAACGTCAGATTTCATTGCACTTAACATTGCAAAAATAAAAAAATTAATGCAAGATTTTCATATGTTTGACTGATTTTCGACAGACAGATGACACGCCTAATTTTGCCATTATTTTGGTGTGTATAATAAAATAATAATTAATAATAATAATTGTCCGCTACAAGAGCGCGTGCGGGGAGATTTGAGATAAGTCCGAATTGAAACAAAAAAGGCGCCTTTAACCTGCTGCCTAACGATAATGTGAAGATTGCGAACGAAAATAATAGTTAAAAAGCAAAACGAACACGTAAATCATTTCCGTATTGTTTTTTTTAATACATTTGATTGCGCTTGGCATTTTCGGCACTAATCTGATTTGTTTTTACTAAACTTGTGCGGTCCAGTAACGTTTATTCACTGAGCAGCGCTGGTCACCAGGGATTGGGAACAATGGCACTGTCCTGCGATTCGTGACTTATATATATATTATATATATTTGTTTTTGAGAAACTCCCATTTCAAACTCCAAAACAAACAAAAGGCTTTATTGCAAGCGTACGATATAAACAATCAGGTTATTGATTGACGCCCATCAAAGAAAGTGATAAGCAAACAGAAACATCACAAGACCTACAGGAAAGCCCGCCAGATAGCAACCGCTGATCTCCTCACAGTCCCGCTACAGTGGATAAGGATGAAAATCATAATCAATAGTTTCACAATCACAAGTCCAGTGTTTTTTCTACTTTTTTCCCATGGTATAATCCAGAAATAAAGGAGTTTGAGGGGACGATTGTGCAATCAAACGACGACGACGTCAAAACAAAACTAAAATACTTCCTGGTTTTGGGTGGAGGTAAAAACAAAATGGCTGCTCTGTAGTCGCGGCGCAAAACTCCACGATTTATATTATGTGCATGTGAGACACAAAAGACATTTCAACACAAATACTGGTGTTAAGCTTCAATATGTCGACAGCAGGAAAGAAAAAAAAAAAAAAAGAATGCCTAAATTCATCCAAATGTAGATGTATATGTTTATATATTATGCAATGTCATATCGTAATAATTTTTAAATAAATAAAAAATGATCACCATAACAGTGGGATAAATGCTTTTTGGGTGGGAAATGCAGAAAAAAATTAGTCACACTACAATAATTTTAGCATTAGCATAAAGTTAGCATCGCATAGAAATCAAATCGCCTAGAAACCCGAAACGTGACAATTGTCCTGTAATTTACAGTAGCCTTTTGAGGGATCCATCTTTGTTTTAGCGCAAGTATCCTGCACGGAAATAAAAGAGAACGTTCATGAGACCTTACTAGATCTTCACAGGGAATGTGGAGAAGAAGAAAAAAAAACAGAACAACCGAATCGACAAGGAAATATTTACAAAATACAAAACAAAGATTACAGAAAGCAAACACTGTTCCATCTGTGAGTTGGCTGGAGAGGAGGACGCCACCTGCTGGTCAGCTTTGGTACACGAAGGTGCAGTGAAAACGGCCAGAAAGTCACAATACAGACGCATCGGTAACACTGCAGGCCAATAGAAACGTCTGGAGGAGCCCGATGAAAACATCAGCTAATAGCTAATGCTAATGTCACCGCTGATGCAATCTGAAATGGCACAGTTGAATTTGATGAGCGCTGAAATGACCAGCCAATGACAAGATCACTTTATTTTCTGTTGGGTGGGGGTAAAAAAAAAAACGTGGTAAAATTAAAGACTAAAAAAACTAGTGTGAACCAAGTTTCACATTTAAAAAAAAAAAAAAAAAAAAAAAAAAACATAAAAGAATAAATAAAAAAACATGTCTATTCCTCTTGGGAACTCTTCCTCTTTTTTTCCCGCGCCGACGTTTGGAGGCGTGAAGAACATACGTGTAAAAAAAAAAAATCTACATTTTCCAAGGGAAGGCAGAGACGCTGCTGGTCAGAGGAAGAGAGAGTCACTCCACACAAGCTACTTCTTCTTCAGCGTGGCCAGTTCTTTCTGAATGTCAGCAAACTTGGGCCGAGCGTCGGGCTTGTAGTCCCAGCACTGCTGCATGATCTTATAGAGCTCGTCCGGACACTTCTGAGGACAGGACAGGCGGTATCCTGCACACACACACACACACGTCACCCTCCCCCGCCACGCCCCATCACCATCACCATCACCACCGCCCTTTACCTTTCTCCACCTGCTCCCGCGCCTGCTGATTGGTCATGCCGGGGTAAGGACACACCCCCAGACTGAAGGTTTCCCACAGGAGGATCCCGTAACTCCACACGTCGCTCTCCGAGCTGTATCTCCCTGCGCAGGACAGTGTGTCATTACTGCCGGAAACACACGTGTACTCACCGCCATAGCTCACCATAGTTCAGCGCTTCCGGAGCGGTCCATTTGATCGGGATCTGCTTCAAGCCCGATGAAGAGTAGATGCCATCGTCTTCCTGCCGCGACATCCCAAAGTCACTGATCTTCAGCAGGTTGCTCTCTCCCACCAGCCAATTACGAGCAGCCAGATCTCTGCCGGAACCACAGGAGCGTGTGAGGAACGTGTGAGCAGACGTCGTCATGTGAAAGCTCACCGGTGTATGCAGTTCTTCAGCTCCAGGTACGCCATTCCCGCAGCTGCATCTAAAGCAAACTTCACCAGCTGCTTGGTCTTCAAGTCTTCCTTCTTCTTCCTTAAAAAGGATAAAAAGTCCCCACCTGTGAAAACACAATGAAGAGCATGTGATGAGAAGACAGAGAAATACACACAGACAGACCGAGAGAGCAACTGATGGAGATAAAGACAGACAGCGACAGGCAGGGAGATAGACACACCTATAGATAGATTAATGGGTAGATAGACAGACCTATAGATAGATAGCTAATAGATGACCTATAGATAGATAAAGTGATAGATTGACCTATAGATAGATAAATGGCTGATAGATTGACCTATAGATAGATAAATGGCTGGATAGATTGACCATATACGATATGACTAGATAGATATAATGGCTGGATAGATTGACCTATAGATAGATAATGGCTGGATAGATTGACCTATAGATAGATAGATGGCTGGATAGATTGACCTATAGATAGATAGATGGCTAGATAGATTGACCTATAGATAGATAGATGGCTAGTAGATTGACCTATAGATAGATAGATGGCTGGATAGATTGACCTATAGATAGATAGATGGCTAGATAGATTGACCTATAGATAGATAAATGGCTGGATAGATTGACCTATAGATAGATGTAGATAGATGACCTATAGATAGTAATGGATAGATTGACCTATAGATAGATAGATGGCTGGATAGATTGACCTATAGATAGATAGATGGCTAGATAGATTGACCTATAGATAGATAAAGCTAGATAGATTGACCATAGTGAGAGGTAGATGATGACCTATAGATAGATGGCTAGATAGACTGACCTATAGATAGATAAATGGCTGGATAGATTGACCTTTATAAGCTAGATAGAGCTATAGATAGATGGCTAGATAGATTGACCTATAGATAGATAGATGGCTGGATAGATTGACCTTATAGATAGATAGATAATGGCTAGATAGATTGACTATAGATAGATAGATAGATGGCTAGATAGATTGACCTATAGATGATAGATGGCTGATAGATTGACGAGATGTGGGCTGATAGATGACTAGATAGATAGATAGTGCTAGATAGATGTAGATGATGACCTATAGATAGATAAATGGCTAGATAGATTGACCTAAATATGCTAGATAGATGACCATAGATAAAGATGGTAGATAGATTGACCTATAGATAGAGCTAGATGATGACCATAGATAGTATGCTAGAGATTGACCTATATAGATGGTAGATAGGCTATATAGATAGGCGATGATAGGCTGATAGATTGACCTATAGATAGATAAATGGCTAGATAGATTGACCTATAGATAGATGGCTAGATAGATTGACCTATAGATAGATAGATGGCTGGATAGATTGACCTATAGATAGATAGATAGTAAATGGCTAGATAGATTGACCTATAGATAGATAGATGGGTAGATAGACTGACCTATAGATAGATAAATGGCTAGATAGACTGACCTATAGATAGATAAATGGGTAGATAGATTGACCTATAGATAGATAAATGGCTAGATAGATTGACCTATAGATAGAAAGATGGGTAGATAGACTGACCTATAGATAGATAAATGGCTAGATAGACTGACCTATAGATAGATAAATGGGTAGATAGATTGAGTGAAAGACCTACAGGTAGATCAACAGGTAGACGGACTCACTGTCTAACAGGCAAACGGGGAGACAGATGAAAACAAACACTTTGTCTTTTTGAGAAACCAAGATGAAGGAGAATAGAAGTAGCATTTGACATGTTGAAAGTGTGCTGAAGTGTAAGGTTGAACACACCAGGAACCAGCTCCATCACGATGTAGATGGGCTGCCGCTGTGTGCAGACGCCGATCAGCTTGACGATGTTGGGGTGATCGTACTGCTTCAGGATCCTGAGGTCGCTTCACTCAGATCACTTGTTTTTATCAAGGTTACAAATCTGCAAGTTCAGCTGCTTTTGTACATTTTGTTTGGCCAAATGAGAAAAAAAAACCATTGTAGAGTCAAGATCAGAACTTTATCAGTGTGTGGTTTACAAAAATCAATAAAAAGCAATGTAAGCATAGTGTAAAATCTTAATTTGACACAGTGGTTTTATTTTCCAACCCTTCCGTCCTGACTCTCTGCGTGGCCTTCCATTAGAGAGGGCGATGTGTTCCACAAACCCCACAAGACACAGCGTCTGTCGCACCTAATATAGCCATCCTACACTGGGAGTGACCTTCAGTCCTTTTCACTCTGTTCCACTAGGTGGCAGTCTAATAGAGGTTTTACGGTATGTGTTATCTCATATACGTACATTTATAGTGATGAAAACATCTTCAGTATTAAAGCAATGCAGTTTTAGCTCTGACAGAAAGGAAACTCTGGAAACGGAGGTCACTTTACTTTACTTTACTGTCTTCTAGCAGACAACTGATTCCATGAGCTCTCTACAGACGACAACACCACAGGCTTTTTTGAAGTCGATCCGGTATTTGATGGGTAGCCAGTGTAGGGAGCGTAGAATAGGGGTGATGTGGTCGTGTTTGCGTTTGCCCGTCAGGAGTTTAGCGGCAGCGTTTTGGACAAGCTGAAGGCGTCCGAGTGTGACTGAGTGATGCCGGCGTAGAGTGAGTTACAGTAGTCAAGCGTGTCGTGATGAAGGCATGGATTGCTATTTCCAGACAGTTTGGTGGTAGGAAAGACTTGGTCTTCGCTAGAAGTCTGCAGTTTCACCCTGAAACCAAACATTTCCTCTTTCTGCAGTTGAAATGCAAATTTTTTTGAAATTCCATTCAAAAAATGCAGTTTTTCTTTATTTTACCAACCTAACTTGTGACTCGTATCACTTCAATGTAATTTGTACTTAAATAATAGTTTAAAAAAGTAACACACTTCCTAGAATAGCACTTATTTCAGAACATTTCCAAAAGGAAAGCGCAATTTTAAGCATGGACAAAAAACACTCATATTTAATATAACCCAAATATAATCACCCCATAAGCAAAAAAGGCACAAAATAAAAAGTCCAAAAAAATGTAAAAAAATCTATTTTTTCACGTTCATTTTCTCTTAAAATGCAATTTTTCTTTATTTTTAAGCACTGTATTTATCCCCGTGGGGCAATTAACAGGACCACGATCTGCCACAAGAGTAGCGATAGTGGGGCATGTGGGTCAGTGTCTTGCCCAAGGACACTCAGTTGCAGAACCAGCTGTAGGGGGATTTGAACCAGCAACCTCATGGACACGAGTCCATGGCCCCTACCACTGGACCACAACTGCCCATTATTTAACAAAATCTTCCTCCCAGAAGTCCCGTGAGGCATTAGCACGCCAGACTGAAGCTGCCTCAGACATTGTTTTGCTGTGTGACACAGACAGAAACTAAACGTGTCTTACCATCATCCTCCACTCTTACTGCAGGTTGTTTGGGAACCAATGGTGTCGGAGCTGTTGTAATTCAAGAGGAACATGCAAAAACAGACATACTAATTAAATGCAAACTTTCTTAAAAGAGCAGAAAACATGTTTTCATACAATATAGGTAGAATTATACTGTTTGTTATGTGTATATTTCTGTGTTAATCTATAGTTGTTTGTGTAAATAATGCATTGCTGTGCAACACATTTCACAGAATACTGAAGTAAATGAAAGAGTTTCTCATCTGGCTTTACCTGCGTCTCCTTCAAGCGTTTGATTTTCTGTCGGGATGTGAGCGGGAAATTTATCTAAAAAAACAAATACCAAGACAACAAACAACGCATGGACATGAGTTGAAAGAACATGAAAGTACTGCTGAATTTATTAAAACGGTATTTCATTTGTAGAATTGATAGCATTTTATGACTTTGTTCTTATTACAAGTAGCTAAGTAGCTAAAGTATTGAGTGACTTCCAATGGGCTTGAGATCTTGAGAAGCTCTCAGAACAGTAGCTAGCACTCGAGTGGCTGAAAATAATGAATCCTGCTTGACCAACCGTTGGTGTACTTGCAAATAAAGTTGTTTTTGGTTTCGCAGTTGTCGTCGTTCCATTGGAACATGTATGGACCACTGTGACCCGGAGGAGCAAACGGCTGGTGGTACATCACCACACACACCTCGTACCCACAAGACGGCTCGTCGTAGTGCCAGTTCCTGTCGCACACACACCACACACACACACACACAAACATTTCCTAGAAGTCTGGACATCGACAAAGACTAAGGACTTTTATTGTGACAATGTAACCTCCACTTGGGTGGAATATTCAGGAAAGAACAAATTCCAAGAGTTTGCAAATTGTTTTTGAAGCTGCATTGATGTCGTTGTGAACAAGCTAACGGTGGAAAATTCAAATGCCATTGCCAAAAATTGTGTTCTCGTTTGAAACTCATTCATTGTAAGGCGTGGTCACAGAACCTGCCAATCAGAATCAGAGGGAGGGGCTACTGGCATGGGCGGATACAAGCCAATTTGGCCTGTCTGTCAAACTTTTAGGTTTCTTTATGACAGAAGGGTTAAACCAACTTCGCCATCATCTGTAGCAATAGAAAAAAACCCAAAGGTTTCATTTAAAAGATAAAATAAAAGCTAAGCTAAATAAATATCTCTTAATATGTCAGGTTTCTCAATGTTTCGCTTGAATTGTTTAAGATTATGCCTCAAGATAATTTAGATATTTACTGTCCGTTTATGTGGGCTTTTCTTTTATATAATCGATATTCTGTCATGCTGGCTGTTTCTGTATGCCCCTAACAGAAGTTTGTTTTGCAATTTGATTTAATTGCGTATAGAAAAAAAGTCCTTTGAGTCTCGTCTTCGGTCCTTTGAGGCATCGATCTCCTTGACATGGGCAGCCGCACAATGTCCGTGTGCAGCAATGGACGACAAACCAAAGCCCAGTATTTACATGACGGAGATCCACATTTTTGAAAAGAGGATAATATATAACCATGGATAGACTGAAAGCCTCTCGTCCCACCTGAAGGTCGCCTGGCTTCCATCCAACCAGTAGTACAGCGATGGACAGTCTCCGTTTACATCCTCGTTCCCTTGATCCCGACGCAGCCTCTGTTCACTTCTAGACTCTATGCTGAGAAGCTCCCCTCCATCACTTCTGCAGGCTCGACTGGCGTCTTCAAAGTTCAGTTTGCGCTGGTTGACCTGGAAATAAGCGATTTTGTAGCAAGGCTTCTTGGTGCCACGTTTACAAATCTGCTGACCTGGAATAAAGAAGATAAATTAAAAGTCTTTTGGCCATGATGATGTCACAGGTGATTCAAATGTCTGAGATTTGAGAGACACATATTAAAAACAGCTAGAAAGAAACATTAACATGCATTTTTCTGCCTAAAGTTGTGTTTTGAAAGTCAGTTTTATAACAATAAAAAGCTAATGCAAGGCTGTTAAACAAAGTTAAAAAGCAGTCTGATGAAAATGATGTAATAAAAATATAAAGGAATTAACAAGAAATGTATTCCGCTTATGATTAGAATTTATTTTCACGTGTTGATTGATTATATAAAAACAAGTTTGGCTGCGATTGCTTTTTATTCACAGATATATTAAAATGCGACAGAACTTACCTCTGGGCTCGTAAATGTCTGCAGCACACGTGGTTTTATAGGCGACATGTCGAGTTTAATGGAGTAAAAAAAAGAGATTCTCTGTTAATGCACGATCTACAGAAATCACTTCCTTTATTACATCCAGTTAAAACAAATGTCGTAAGTCAATTTGATCTATTTTTTCTTACATTTGAATCAATTAATTAGTAATTAATAGTTTTCTCTCGGTTATTTAAATGACTTAACATATTTATTTACTTCTATTTATAACTTAAGTCCAGCTGTCCAACGGACTCACCGTTCAGAAGCGATGAAGCGCACGCGGAGACGCCGAAGAAAACCACGGCACGAAACATGTTTCCCCTTAAATCCATTTCTTGTGTTCAAAACCTTCTCCGAATCCAAGTGTAAATCCCAGTCAACACCACACGAAGCATCCAGAAACAGGCTCCTCCTCATCTCCTCTTCAGAAGAAGAGCAGGTGCAGGTCTGACCTTTCGAGCATCTGAGAAGAAGCCGCTCATATCGCGTGACTAACCTTAAAGTGAAACGACACGATCTTTACCCGGAATTGATCTAGAATCTAGATGATGCGCATTCATAAAAATGATTAGAGTTAGAGGTTTTAAACATGAAAACATTAGATTTTTTTCATGAATTGAATTGTAATTACACAACAATGACAATTGCTGTTAAACCTGAACAGAGGTTTTAATAGAACAAAATGATACTACTTCTCTTTCGGCTTTTCCCTTATCAGGGGTCGCCACAGCGAGTCATCCCTTTCCACCTCATTCTATCTTGAGTATCTTCTACTCTGACCCCAGCCAACCTCATGTCCTCTCTTACAACATCCATATATCTTCTTCTTGGTCGTCCTCTTGCCCTCTTCCCTGGCAGCTCCATCTCCAACATCCTTCTACCAATATATTCACTATCCCTCCTCTGCACATGTCCGAACCATCTCAGTCTGGCCTCTCTGACTTTGTTGCTAACACAAGTAAAATGATAGATTTACAGAAATAATTAGATTTTTACAAAAAAAAAAGTTTTTTTGTACAATTACAGCTGAGTTTAAGAGTCCACCTGTTAAAATATCAGAAACGCGAATAGATTCAACGTAAAAGCTAATTTATGAAAAACTTTAGGCCGTTCAGAACCCCGCATTTAATCATGCTAATTGCTACCAATTGGTAGTGACAATTCTTCACGCTGCATTAAGAAAGATGCACGTGCAAAAGCAATCATCAGCAAAGAGATCGTTGAGAGAAGAAGACAGGAAATCAATG
>QKNR01013576.1:10517-30758 GCA_028031935.1 Paedocypris micromegethes | reverse complement strand
TCTCTCTCTCTCTCTCTCTCTCTCTCTCTCTCTCTCTCTCTCTCTCTCTCTCTCTCACTTTTCACTGCTCAACATTCCTTTGTGTCTGATTGGCTCAGGCTTCTGGCAGGGTCCCTGCAGCGAATCAGCTCGCGGAAGAGAAAGCGTCAGCGAATCACACGTCAGGACACTACAGAGAGTGAAGATGATAGTGGGCGGAGCCACACAACATACCGCTGGAGTCTGAGACACAGCAGAGCCATCACAGAGGTGTCACACCTACACACACACACACACACACACACACACAGAGCACAGGAGACATGTTTAGAGGAGCAAGAACGTCAAATTCTCTCTTTCTGTATCTCTCTCCCTCTTTGCTTTCTCTCTTTCTCTCATTCTCTTTCTTCTTTTGCTATTACTCTCATTTATTTCTTTCTCTCTCTCTGTCTCTCTCTCACTCTCTCTGTCTCACTCTCTCTCTCTCTCTCTCTCTCTGTCTCTCTCTCTCTCTCAGGAGAGTGTGTCTCAGGTGCGGCCGCTGGTTGTGTGTCCTCGTGTGTCGTCAGCTGTTCTGGATGACAAACCCGCGAGTGGAAAACTTCTTTTCATTCCTCACTCCTGGTTGCTGCTCTTCATCCCTCTCTCCATCATCATCATCATCCTCTTTTCTTATGCTGTGCTGACTAACACGTGACGTTTGATCAGCTGGCTCTGGTTTCATCTAAAGAGGGTTTTGAGGAGCAGGTGTGTTCCTGCTTCAGGAACGTCACGTGACTCACAGATGCTGGTTTCTGTAACGACGCTTTAATAAGGTCGACACCATCAGGAACTCCACGGTCATCAATGTGAAAGATACATCTGTGTGTGTGTGTGTGTGTGTGTGTGTATGTGACGAAAATGGGTGTGTGTGCGTGTGTGTGTTAATTCTATTTCATTGTGTATTGGGCATGAAAGGGAAAAATAAAACTTGTGTTTGACAGCAAGAGTTTCTTCTCACATGGGTCACCAATCAAATTATGAGTCCAACGTTCATCAGAGCGGGAAAAGTGTGAGTGTGAGTGTGTGTGTGTGTGTGTGTGTGAGTGAGTGTGTGTGTGTGTGTGTGTGTGTGTGAGTGTGTGTGTGTTCTCAGCAGCGCAGTGTGTCGGGCAGCTGAAGGACGCAGGCTCGCAGGTCACTGACCGCTCCAGGCATCTTGCCCATGTTCTCCCACCTCAGGGTGACGGGGTCGTAGCGGTGGGTGAGCCTGGCTTCACTCAGGTCCTCCTGACAGTATCCACCCAGCACGTACAGCCTGTGCTCCAGCACGGCGGAGGCGGCGCCGACGTGAGGGAGGGGCAGCGGCGTGAAGGCGGTCCAGACGCCGAGGGGCGTGTCCAGGCTCTCGCAGCGCAGCTGGTCGGTGTACACGCCCCGCTGGTTAGACACGCCCCCGGCCACGTACACGCGCTGGCTTAGACTCTCCATGCAGTGCCGCGCCCGGTCGGCCATCATGTCCGCCACACGCGTGCTGCCGCGCACCGGGTGGTACTGAAAAGTGGAGGCCAGGCAGCGGTAGCGGCGGTCGAAGCCTCCGCTGATGAACACCTCCCCCTGCAGGACGGAGGCGGCGTGACCGCTCAGCGTCCCATCCAGAGGACAGCAGAAGCTGAGGAACAGCGACCACGCCTTGTTACTGACTCTGGATATGTGTGACTCCTTACCTCCAGGAGTTGGTCTCCACGCAGTACTTCTCCACACTTTGAAGGTTTGTGTTTATGTCTTTATCTCCTCCAAAGGCGTAAAGAGCGTTTCCTTGCACCACCAGTGGGAAGTTACTCCTCTGCTCCAGAAGATCAGCCAGCGCCTCCCAGTGGTCCCGCTCCGGATCCCACCTGAAGGCACATGATGTTCAGCTCGCTTGAAATATTTTACTGACTGATTCTAAAACCATCAACATTTTCCTGCAAAGTTTGGAATAGGTTTCCAGACGAGACAAGTCAGAAGAAGAACAATCTTCAGAGCAACGAACCTCAAGGACCTGCAGGAACCCAGTTCTGCTGCCAGAACCCTAAACTCTGCCAATTGTAGTTCTGTACCCATGTTTCTCTAAACCCCGAAGTCCTCAGCTGAACATGTTCCTTAAATATAAACCCCACCAGATCAAGAAACCATTGGCTGTGCTACAGACATAACCACAAAGTTTTTGCTCAGGTTCTTCAGTCTAGAGGTGGTTAGAAGCGTTGATGCTACCTGTAGACGGACTTTGTGATGTCAGACTTGGCGTAGAAGTGGCATCCTCCTGCTACGTACAGTCGCCCATCAATGACACCAACGCCGTGTCGAAATCGAGGCGGATCCGGCATTTCCCCCAGGGACCTCCACTCCATCTCCTTCACCAGGCCCGTCCCGCTGCGTAGCGCGTTCACGAACCACAGTTCTTTACTGGGCAGACGCTGACCCGTGTCTGGATGCAGCTGATCACCTCCGACCAGAACCAGTGCGGCCTTGGGGCGACGGACGCGGTGCTGCCCCACGGGGTTGGACCCGCAGAAGCCGAACTCCTTCAGCGCCTGTTTGTACAGGTCCACCTCAGCGTCTGCGCTGCTCTCCATCCTCAGGATCACAGCTCGGACCTCTCGGAACTCACGGAAGGTCATGAGCGAGAATCTCACAGCCTGCATCAGGTCCCCAGCCTGCGGAAGCCTCTGGGCAGGTTCTGCCTCCACCCAAGACACCACGGCTCGGAAAACCGTCAGCTCTGAAGGAGCGACGAGAGCGTCACTGCGGAGCAGCCTCAGGAGCTTCTGGGCCGCTAGGTCCTGGAACTTAGGAGTGGTTGAGACTTCGAGAAAGTGCATCAGGACGAAATCCTCAGCAAGGTCCCGCAAGTCGTCTATTCCGTAGGCCTCGGCGAAGGAGGCCACGTCCAGGCAGTTGTGAACATCCAGTTTTTGCTGCAGGAACCTCAGACAAAGCGAGATGGCCTGAGGGAACTGCAGCTGGAGAGCGACGCAGACCAGCTCAAAAACACAGTCCCACCCCAGCGACAGGCTCCCGCTGTAGGTGCAGCAGAGGAGTGCCTTCAGCTCCCGGCAGCCCACAGACGGCAGTGACACCCACTCCTGCTGACTCTCCTTCATCCCGCTGCTGAACATCCCTCTGAAGAAGCCGCTGGCCGCAGCCAGAGCCGCCCGGTGCGCTGCAGGAGAGTGTCAGTTACTAATAAAGCATTAACGTACTGTACACTCTGCATCTGAAGACGATGAGACGTAATTGCATCTACAATCGCATATGAAGAACCCCAGGAAGACGCAGTTGTGGTTCTGATGGGAATTACTTGTAAGTGGTGCACGTGTTACTCTTCAGAAACATGTCAATCAAGCGACCGAGCTGCACTCCTCTTAGTCACATGTTCTACACTACGTCTGATTCAAACATCTCAGCATCTTCACAGACTGGTGTGGGACTCTCACTCGACCACCTTGTGGCTTGACGTGTGCCTCACCGCTTAAAACGTCTCCTGGCGTCACCAGTGTCACATCACATCCACGTCTCTCGGTCCACAAGGTCCTGATGATGCCCAGGCTGATCTCCCTCTGCTCTCCGGCAGAAAGCTGTTTTCGTCCATCATCCTTCAAGTCTTTCGTCTCGCTCTGCTCTTCCTCCTCTCGGCACAGCTCCAGGACTCTGGGAGACGCCAGGCTGATGGCGGCCGCCTGAACCTGAAGAGAGCTGCGAGCGCTCAGACCGCTGATGGCACCAGTATAGGCAAACTCCACCAGCGCGGCCAGACCTTCTGCCTCAGCAGTCACGGTCAAACACATATCACGCTGGGCTGACTGTCCGAGCTGGTCCCGGACCACAGAGCTCACCGCAGCGAGCACGAGCGAGTGAGCCAGGAGACCGGTCCCGTCCTCGGTCCAGAGCGTCAGGTCCGTCAGGAGCTTCTGCTGCCTCATCTCCTCCAGTGTGCTGAAGATCTGGTCGGGGTGACTGTCCTCGTGGAAGCACAGCACCTCCTCCATCTGCACCTCCTGGTGGCGCTTGGTTCCGCTGCGCTCGTCGTTGTAGGCGGTGATCCACTTCAGCCTGCGCTCTTCCTCCTCCTCATCCAGTTTCCTGCTCTCCTTCTCTCTCCTCCATCTCTCTTCCCAGTCTGCGGGCAGACGTCTGCTGCTGGCCTCCATGAGCACTGGAGTGTTGTCGCTCTCCAACACACACTAATAATAGAGGCGGAGGTGCAAGATCTGGTTTCAGTCTGACCTGATTTAAACAACCTTCCTTTCAGCTCCAAATAAAAAGGAGATAAAAAAAAAGTGAACAAAAGAGGAAATTGTTGTTTCAATGAACTGTAACATCAGATTATCTCTGCAGTGTTAAGTGTCGTGTGTGTTTGTGTCTGTGTGCTGCTTGAGTGTGTGTGTAAATAAATGTGTTTTCACGTGTGTGTTTGTCTATACGATGTTGATAACTGTGTGCACGTTTGTCTATACAAGGTTTCTGATGAAGTGTGATTGTCTGAAAGTTTGTGATCTGGACACTATTTCTCAGCGTGTGGATCTGGACGAGTGAATTGTGAGGAGCCCCAGAAGGAAATTCTGCGTCGACCGTGTTCTGGTTCTGAACTCTTGGTTCTGAGAAGCTGATTGGTTGACGTTTACCCAGTAAATCACATGTCTGGTGTGTTTTTGTCTCAGTGAAACCTTGATGCTTCCAGTAAACACAGGTGCGTGCTGCCCTCTGATTGGTCTGAGGAGCTTGTGGGCGTGTTTAGCAAACACCCTTTCAAAAAGTAGCTGGAACAGTGATGATGATGATGAAGCAGGTGTACACTCATCTCTCTGTTATTCACAAGAAACCAAAGTAACAAACCGAGGCGACAGTCGCCTTTATGTACACTGTATGTGAGAAAACCTTCACGTTCCTGATTCTGGCTCTACATACGGATCTTTGTGTAGAATGTGATGATAACGGTAAAGAAACCATGAATCTGAAGCACACACACACACACACACACACACACACGACGGAAAGCAGTAAAATAAGTAAAACCTGACAAACTTTTGTAACCAGAGCTTGTTACATTCAGAGTTTCTGTTTCCAGTCACGTACGTTTGTTCTATTAACCTAATGAAACGTGTTTTTCTGAACGTGTAGAGTCATTACTGTAGTCAAGTCTTCTCGCCGTGTCAGTTCCAGTGGAATGCTGTGAAGTAAATACACAATATATTGAAACCACTAATACAAGTGTTGAAGCTTTAAAGCCTTGTTTAGCAAACGCACTTGAGTGTCGGAGTGAAAACACTTCGTGACGGGAGCGTGTGCGCAAATCTGTTCTCTGAAGCGTTTCAACCCGACACACGCACGTCACGTGACCGCGCCCGGCGACACTGATGGAGTCACGTTTCACTTGTGATTCTTTGGGTGCTAATGGCGGAAGGTTTGAGTTCTGTGAACTCCAGTTATAAACGTTCTGTTCCGTGTTTCTTGATGATACATTAGTGTAGGTGTGACACGCGCTTATAACGGCTGAGCTCCCGACACAGAGGAGCGCAGGAGCAGGCGATCATGGCCAGCACCATGGCACGTTACTTCGCCCAGATCAAAAGCGCCATCCTCCCCGGGAAGCTGTCCGGGCCGCAGGGCGCCACCGTGGAGATGGGGCAGGGCGACTTCGGGAAGTCGTCGGATAAAAGGAAAATCTCCCTCTACAGCGAATTCGAATCATTGCCCAAGTTTGACTGTTACGCCAAAGACACGCTGACGGGTCGCACTAAAAACCGCCGGCCATCGCTGGACCTCCTTCGCAAACCAGTAGGTGTCCAGTGTTCCGCTCTTCTCAGACCAGCTTCATCTGTGTCGTGACTTACAGCCGGATCCCAGCGACCTGCTTCCTCCGCCGGAAGAGGAGGAGAGAGCGCGAGTCAAGCTGGTCCGTCTCGGCTGGCTTCTGGGAGTCATGGTGAGAGTCCAGTCACCCAACCAGTGACTCTTCAACTCTACCGGCATTAAAACGCAAACACAGATAATGGCTTAACAGATGTGAAAAAGACTGGTCCAGATTTTGGGTCAGATGTCTATGTTGTATGCGTCACCAGCCAGAGGTTTTCCTCAGTGAGCTTTACCACACTTATGATGGGAACTAATCCTGACCACGCATGATCCACAACATGCAATTTCAGATCCGCAACATGTGCAACATCTGGGGCGTGCTGATGTTCCTGCGGCTGCCGTGGATCACGTCTCAGGCCGGGCTGAGTGAGTCCCTCTCCCTCGCTTCTTACGGTCTAGCTCATATCTGAGAAACACTGGCTTCTCCTGGCAGTCCTGACCTTCGTCATCATCTTCATGTCTGTCACCGTCACCACCATCACAGCCACGTCCGTGTCTGCCATCTCCACCAACGGCAAGATCTACTCCGGTGAGTCGCTCACACTTGGCCGAGAGAACTCTAGTGAAGGTGACACGCGACCTGTAAAAGCCACACATCGCTCTCTGATGAAGAGTCACATGGTCCTGTCTGTCTCTAGGTGGCACGTACTTCCTGATCTCGCGTACTCTGGGGCCGGAGCTCGGTGCCCCCATCGGCCTGATCTTTGCCTTCGCCAACGCTCTTTCCAGCGCCCTCAGCACAGTGGGCTTTGCGGACACCGTCAGCAGCCTGATGGAAGTGAGACGCAATGCTGAGATGCCTTCAAGTCCGAGACAATTTGTTGCTTATCCACAAGCTAGACGTGATGTCACATAGGAAATATTTGTTTTTTGTGAAAATGTTCAGAACAGAACTAAAAAAAAGTTTAGTTTTACTAATGTGTTTGTTTACTTGCGTGAGCATGTGTGATGATGAATATCTCCTCAGGCGAACAATGCTCAGATGGTGGATCCCGTCAATGATCCTCGGATCATCGGGTCCATCACGGTCTTCATCCTCCTCCTCATCATTCTCGCTGGGATGGGTTGCGAGTCGAAGGTGTTCTTCTAGCTGAAGATGAGTCTCTCTCACCACAGCTTCACCGGACTAATGTTCTTCTGCTTCACAGGCTCAGCTTTTCTTTTTTTTTGCCATCCTAATCTCACTAACCAATTACTTTGTGGGGACGTTCCTTACACCCACTCCTGCAAAAATGGCTGGAGGATTCTTCAGCTACCGCTGTGAGTCAGTCTGGCCTTCATGTTAGAGTTGATTCTCAGACTTCTGTGTCTGACGGTTGAGTAGAGACCTGTATCTCAGTGCAGTTTTCTCTTTCAGCGGACATATTTGTGCAGAACCTGCTTCCTTCTTTCCGAGGGCCAAGTGGTAACTTCTTCTTGCAGTTTTCCATCTTCTTCCCCTTGGCCACAGGAATCCTGACAGGAGTCAACATCTGTGGAGATCTAAAGGTGTGTCTCCTGTGACACCTGTAAGAGCAGACTCAGATCTGCTCCTCTCTGCTCTGACCCCTCAGGACCCCAATGGTGGCATTCCAATCGGCACGCTGCTGGCCATCCTCTGGACCACTCTGACCTATGTGATCATCGCCATCACAATCAGTGAGAGTCCTTGACTCGGTGGAGATTAACGGAGAAGAACACATCTCTGAAGCTTCTCTACGTGTCGCTCAGGTGCCACTGTGGTGCGAGACGCTTCCGGGAACCTCAACGATACCATCAACCCAAACTCCTCAGCTCACTGCACCGGCGTGACTTGTCAATACGGCTGGAACTTTGACTCGTGTGCAAACAACTTCACCTGCACTGGAGGAGCGGAGAACAACTTTCAGGTGGCTCTGGGTGGCTTTTACCGATCTATGTCATTACTATCACAGTTGGCTTCGATCGCAATGCGACACTGACTGTGTTTCTATCCAGATCATGAGCTTGGTTTCAGGATTTGGGTATTTGATCACCATGGGGATCTTCGCCTGCACGCTGTCGTCCGCGCTCGGTCACCTGGTGTCCGCACCCAAGGTCTTCCAGGTACAGCCGACCTTCCTCTCTGTATGTCGTCCGTGTGTCAGGACGGTGTGTTTCCCACAGCGCTTGTGTCAGGACAACATCTACCCCTACATCGGCTTCTTTGCCAAGGGCTACGGGAAGAACAAAGACCCCGTGCGCAGCTACGTCCTTATGTTCCTCATTGCTCTTCTCTTTGTCAATGTCGGTGGGTTCCATTTTCTCCAGACTCCCGTGTTCTGTCACAGCTATTGGAGTGTCTCTCTCTCTCTCCTCAGGTAATCTCAACACAATCGCTCCCATCCTCTCAAACTTCTATCTCTGCTCGTACGGTCTCATAAACTTCAGCTGCTTCCACGCCTCCTTCACCGAGGCGCCCGGTCAGTTCATCAGGAAGAGTCACGCACATGATGGACGCTGACGAGCCTCTGTGTTCTCAGGCTGGCGGCCGGAGTTCCGTTACTATAATAAGTGGGTGTCTTTGTTCGGAGCGTTCCTGGCTTTCCTCCTCATGTTCCTCTTCAACTGGTGGGCGGCGCTTCTCACCGTTCTTCTCATCTTCTTCCTCATGGGCTACGTCAGCTACAAAAAACCTCGTAGGTCACCTCTATGTCGACCACTGTAACCCTTGATCAGAGTTTTAAAGTCTGAAAGTGTGTGTGTAGAGGTGAACTGGGGCTCGTCGTATCAGGCCAGTATTTACAACATGGCTCTGTCTTTCTCCGTGGCTCTGTCTGGAGTGGACGACCACGTCAAGAACTACAGGTGACACACACACTCTCTCTGTCAGTTTGTCTTTCTCACACACACCTTCTCATTCAGGCCTCAGTGTCTGGTTCTCACCGGACCCCCAAACTCCCGTCCGGCTCTGGTGGACTTTGTGGCGACCTTCACTAAAAACATCTGTCTGATGATCTGCGGGCACATCATCATGGTGAGACGTGTGCAGCGGTCGAGTGAGTGCGGTGTTCCTCACTCTCTCTCTCTGTCTCAGGAGGAGCAGTCGTCAGTATTGCCAGGACACAGCACGGACCTTCTGCTGGACTGGCTGAATCAGAGGAAGGTCCGAGCCTTTTACTCCAGCTTATGCGCAGGGAGCCTGAAGGACGGCGCTCACAGCCTCATGCAGGTGCGTCAGGTGGAGCTTCTGCTTCTCTCCACCACACCAGATGTTCCTCAGCACCATCTCTGTCTCTCAGGCGTCTGGTCTGGGGAAACTCAAGCCCAACACCCTTATTCTGGGATTTAAGAAGAACTGGCAGGAGTGTCGCCCCGAGAGTCTGCAGGACTACGTCAACACCATCAGGCATGTGCAGCACAAGATCTCCTCTCATCTTCTGAAGATCAGATGATTAACGTGAAACGTCCCCTTCTCTCAGCGACGCCTTTGACAGCTACTACGGCGTGTGTGTCCTGAAGATGATGGACGGACTGGATGTGACGGAGAATGTGTTCAGTGCAGGTACGTGTTGGGGGAGGGGCTGCTGCTTTGTGATTGGTTGGATTGAAATGGGGCTTTGCTCTGGTGAATCAGCAGGTCAAAGTTCAGCCGTCATTAACCCCGTGTATGAGGAAGACGAAGAGACGCAAACAGAAGCCGACAACAGTGACCGTAACTCAGGTGACTCCACTAGTCTCCTTCTTCTGACCATTATTAGCCCTCAGAACACAGACCACTGACTGAATGAAGAGTAATGTGATGTCACTTCCCGTGCTGCAGACACGTCTGAGGACTTGCAGACTGATCAGGTGAACACAGTGTTCCAGATGAAGCAGGGCAGGAAGACCATTGACATCTACTGGATGACAGATGACGGAGGTGAGGCCGAGGAGAGAGAGAGCGAGAGAGAGCAAACGATAACTGACTGTGTGTGACGTTCTCTCAGGTCTCACGCTGCTGGTGCCGTACCTGCTCACCAGGAGAAACCGCTGGAAGAAAAGCAAAATCCGCATCTTCCTCTTGGGATTCCAGGAAACTCTGGAGGAGGATCGTAAAGAGTCAGAGCACTGCTCATCTTCATCCTACTCATCATCACCAGCTGACCGTCCTCCCTCACTCTCGCTCTCTCTCTCTCTCTCCAGCATGATGATGCTGCTGAAGAGGTTCCGGCTGCAGTACAAGGAGATTGTGGTGATCACTGACGTGGACAGAGCTCCGACTCCTAAGAGGTGAGGAAGATGAGGAAGGTCTCCTGGTGGCCTGAGGTCTTCCTCACCTCTCTGGCTCTTCACAGCGTGCAGCGGTTCGAGGACAGCATCGCCCCCTTCAGGCTGAGCGAGGAGCAGAAGGCGGGAGACGTGCAGGAGCTGAAGAGACTGAGTCCATGGATAGTGTCAGACAAGGACATGGAGGCGATGAGGCCGAAGGTGAGATGAAGATGAAGCTGAAGCCCGAGCAGGACGTGATGTGAGACACGTGTCTGTCTGCACAGGTGGAGAGAACGCTGCGACTCAACGAGATCGTCAAGAGGAACTCGGTCAACGCGGCCCTGGTCGTCATGTGAGTCTATACACACCTCTACACACACACACACACACACTGATCAGTCACACATCATCGTCAGTTAAACATCAGGTACTACAAACACACACACCTCGTCTTACAGTCGTTAACTCTGCGCTTCTGATCCAGTAAATGCGTCTATCGACTATTTTCTGTAGCGGGTTTTTGGCTCCTCAGGTGTCTCATGAATATTCATAACAGACCACACCCACACTGACGTCATCATCTGAGCCTGTGTGCAATAAGTGAGAGGAATATTTGGGTTCTTCTTCTTCTTCTTGCAGTTCTCTGCCGGTTCCTGACGTGAACTGTCCCAGCTCGCTCTACATGTCATGGCTGGACGCTCTGAGTCATGACGTCCACTGTCCCGTCCTGCTGGTGCGAGGAAACCAGGAGAACGTCATGACCTTCTACTGCCAGTGACACGTGTGTGTGTGTGTGTGTGTGTGTGTGTGTGTGTGTGTGTGTGTACGTGAAGTTAATAAAGCGGACTGACGTCATCTGTAACATCTCTTCACTTATCAGAAGAACATATCACACGTCTTTAAAATCACATCAGCGTCTGATTGGTCAGGTGACACTAATGACTCACACTTACAAGTGGCAATTGGTTTTATGAATTTGTTAACAATAAAGTTAAAACAAAAGTTGAATTACAGCATTAAATGAGATCAAAACGCACATTCATTCACACACAAGCATGTGTGTTTTTTAATCTGTGAATACGTTAATAATAAATGGTGAATAACGTCATCAGGAGGAGTGTTTCTGGACAGTGAGGGGAGATTTAACAGTATTTTATTGCTCAATTTACAGGGAAACAAGAAATCTGCAATGCAGTGAAAATCATGATGAATACAGGGCTGCAGCTAGCCATCATTTTTCAAATTGTATCATCTGTCAATTATTTTTGTTGATTAATAGACTAATCCATCAACTAAATTTTCGATTAACCTAACAAAAAAACGTTTTTTTCCCAAAACTTATCGGGTCATAAAATTTAAATAAACATGCTATTTGGTCTTTATCACTGCCTGTTATGGTAAACAACATAAAAAACAATCATCACAAATATGAAACAGGCATAAACACTTTCACCTAAACTGATTAAAGATAACCCCCCCCCCCCATGTAAAGTGCATTCAAAATCAGCCAAGTCACTTACAGTAAATAAAAGCTAAAGTTTATCTTGTACATAAGCACATCTTGTTGTGGATGATGTTTCAATCACAAAAAAATAAACATAGGCCACATTTAAGACATTTTAATGTTGTTTCAAATCAGACAATCACTTTGTTCAAGTCAAAAAACGGAAAAATTAATAACTTGCACAAAGTTACTTAAAACAGTAGGACAAAAAAAGTCCTTGCGTCACATGAGCAAGACAGAGACCTTCAGACAGACAGCGAGCTGAGATGTTCCTGTCTCCCTCAGATAAAGACAGACGGTGCTTCTCAATTCTTTATTTGTGCCTCCTCGCGTCTTTTCAAGAAATCAAATCAAGTGAAATGACGTGTAATCGCTTCCTAGCGCGTCACTTCAAAGCCTTGTCAATCAATGATGACACCACACCGCTGGATCCTGATCGCACACTGAGATTTTTTAACATTAGAGATAATGATATATGTTGTAAAGGGTTCAAACTTTGCAAAACACCAAAGTTGTCTGTTTTTATAATACCACGTTTTACTAACAATTACTTATTTCAAAAACAATCCACTGTTTGATTTTTTTTTTTTTCATTTGATAAAATGTAAACATCTTCTACAACACTTCTTGTATATATACATATTAGTGCTGTCAAAGTTAACTAGTTAACGCACATGATTAATTGTAAGTGTTTAATTGTGTCAATTATTTTTAATTCACAGTTGCATTTTTTTTAACTTTCGGTTTGACAATGTGCAATGAATAGAACCAAGAGATCCAGGCTGTCTCCAGGTGCGGCTCATTAAGATCAGCAACTCACAGTCATTGAGATCAGGTGCTGTCACTTCACAAAGTACAAAAGACAATACATTGCAAATGAGCAAAAATTATAGTAATTATTTGCCAGTATTTAAACGAGTGTTTATTTAGTGTTGAGTTTACATTAATTTACATTTTACATTTCAACATCCAATATTCCAAGCGTCAGTCATTTAATCGTGATTCATCGCAATTAAATTGGTAATACCTCACTGCGTTTCTTTAAAAAGAGTAAAGACAAAGCATATAATTTCACAAACTCTGGTGTGGCCACACAATAAGGCACACGTTACCCGGGCTGATCCTGACGAGCTTCCATCATCAGTGGGTGCGGCTGTTGACGGCCAAAGGAGGGATCAGCTCCAACAAGCACGATGCACAGAGCCATGGGATAGAAATACACACGTAAGGAGACCCTTTCAAGTACACTAGATCTGTTTATTAGTCAACAGAGACAAACTTTATTATTTTATTTGTACAGGTGAAAATGTGGGAAAGAGAAATTGCGGAGAACCACATCAATATAGATACAACTGCAATCCTATTTTTTTTACAACAAGGAAGATGGAGGTTTTGAAGGTAAATAACTCAAATTCATTTTTAATACACATCCATATTAATAACAATACTTGTGATTACAGGCATATATGCCCCATGGAAACCGGAGAATGCAAGATTTTGACTTCTCTGCCATAATGAATCTGTTGGCAAACTACAAGGGTCTCGGTTATGTCAGCAGACTCCTGACTGCCGTATGTGTTCATTATTTTTTTCTTTCAAACAGTGTTATACGTCTGGATGTCATTTGAACGTGTGTGTATCAGGCTGGATATAGACAGTATCCAGAAAGTAGAGAGGAAAGAGAGAAAAGAGGGGGGGGGGGCAAACACAAGCAACATTTTAACCACGTTGTACTCTGTGCCAAAGTATCTAAACTCTTCAAAAAAGTTCCTTACAAATCTTACAGCGCAGAATATATGCAATTTGTTAAGGAAGTATGTTATCTTTTCACTCGCAAGGCAAGACGTCATCTTTTTACAGAATGGGTTCGGGTACCGTAATCCGTCGTTTTTTCCAGGATGAAAATTGGTGTAAAGCGTAAAAGTTGTGGTGTTTCACCTCAAACCATAATGACACACTAGTATTGGTGAATGGATTTCTAGTACACTTGATTAACTTTTTAGTGTCCACAGAGAATAAACATACAGTCAAAGGGATTGGAATAGAGTGAGCCTCTACAGATACCCAAGGCGGAGGTGATTCTCTAAAAGAGAGCATTGCTTCTCGGATCTGAGCCGCCCAGTGGTAGTAGTAGTAGTAGCACTTTATGTTCGGAAGGTTTAACCCCCTCTATCCCAGGGCAGGTAGAGCTGACAGTCTGAGGCCAGGGCGTTTGCACATGTTCATTATAGAGTCTGTTGTAGGCTTATAACTAGCCGTTACAACTTCATTAACAATTGGTGTGATTTTTAATTCCGAGGTAAACAAAACCATTTTGTGATATCTTAAAGGGTGTCTGGACTGGGGGGAGGAGCCTCTCTGCTCTGTGGAGGAACAGCGACTCAGATTTTGAGTTACTAATTTTATATCCTGCTAATTTTCTGAATGTTTCAATCAAATTTCACAAAGTTGGTACAGATTGCTTTAGATTTGAAAGGAATATAATTTGATGACCATTGAATGGAATGACCGTATCATCACGAGAAACACAGTTAAACATTGATGACAAGCTCTTATAGTACAGATATTATCTTAATCGACTACAAGTAGAATTCATAGGGTCATGTGAATTTCAGAAACTTCTGGATGTTCAGATCTCATCTGAAGCAGATTTAGTTCAAACTAGCCTGAGTGTCCTAATGGCTTTTACAGGTAACTATGCTCATCTTTATTTTTTTTTACAGCGGCGTATGTGGAGAAAAAAAATAGAGCGGAACCACAGGAAAAAAAAAACAAATCCATTGGGAAAATTGTGATGAAGACCAATGGCCAAACAACAAATGGAGCTGGTCAAGGTAACTAACTCTAATTTGTGTTGACGTGAGGGAACCAGAGACTGACGTGTGTAATCTGTTATTTTTACATATTCTTGATTTTCTATAAAGAATTATGACTACATTGTGGTTATATACAGGAAAGTTTGCACACTACTGACTAATTAACATTGTGATCATGTTTCTTTTAAGGTTCTTTATGTCCGGAACGAGGCATCGCATTGTGCAAACGGCACGTTAAGCCACGAAGAGACAAAGGACTTGTTAGACATAATAAATGAAGTGGCCGCAAAAAAGAAACGTGAAATTCCAGCCTTCAAAGGTTTTACAGAAAAAACGAAACAGGCAAGATTGATATTGTTGATTTAATTTGTTCCTTCATAAACGTACTTTAAGCTTTACTTCATCTGTTAATGTATTTTTATTAATAATACTTGTTGAATTGTAGTTCAATGAGCATCTGGTTTGGGTTGTGGATCAAGCTCAAGAACACCAGGCGAGCAGAGTAAGTTCACTTCACCTCTGTGTAGGACATAAATGTGGTTGCTTTCAGATGTGGTTCTTTTTTTCTCTTACGTTCTACTGTTCACCTCCTTTAATGTGAAAAGCTCCATCTCTCTCAGCCTTCCTCTGATGATATAGTGTGTAATGCGTTTCGTATCACCTGGTCTACAGAAAGTTCTATATTTTTGAAAAAAATCAAATGTACCGTAAATCCTCTAGAAGTGGCCGGCATCTTTTTGGTTTTCGGTCTCTGATAAACACTTGGTTTGAACACGTCTTAGGTAATTACACGGCGGTCTCCAATAGTAGCAGGTCGACAGGTGTAGCGGCGGCAAGATTCACTCGCTACTTCTCTTATCTTCATCATTACTATACGCGTGAAAGCATCCAGCCTTAAATAAAACCATTCTTTATTCTTCTTTTGCGGTCCTGTGCACAGAACGCAAAAACCAAGAACATTTGCTCCAAAATACACTTCCTGTTTATCCAACACTTTTGACACGCCTCAGTTTCCAGGGTAAAAAGCAGCTGTGGCCAACAGAGAACGAACAAATAAAGGTCGAGCAGAAACTGAACCTAATTATTGGACAAAATACTGTATGAGCAATTTCAATATACAAATCTAGCATAAAACATGAATAACACTGCATTTTTACAACTGACATTGAGAAAATGCTGAGAGAGAAAAATGCCTGAGGTAAACGTTTGCGTAGTGGAGGAGCTAAGAAAGTGTAACGAGTAGACCCACGTGTCACCAGGTGCGGCTCATTATGATCAGCAGCTCAAAGTGATTGTGTTCAGCTGCTGCCTCTTTAGGGCAAAGCTGTGTCATCCATCTCGTCAATGTGCTTATTAAAACTAAGACTCGATCTGCTTTTACCTTTTTACAGACCATTACATCAGTTCATTTGTTCAGTTCATTTTTAAGTTGAATTGACCAGAGGAGATTGATTCACCTTTCTTTCAGAAATGTTTGTCAGAAGTGACTACAAAGGCCAGGATTCTTCAGTGTTCTCTCTGGTCTGATTGTGTTCAACTGTTCCATCCAGTGTATTTAAGTTGCCACCTGTGTGTCATTACGTGCACGTCACAGGAACCACACGCTCTGATCTGCTCTGACTCGGCTCTTCTTCTTCAGCAGTCTGGTGTTTGTGAGCGTCGCTTCAGAGGCCGACAGCTTCTCCGAGTCGCTGAAGTCCCTGTGCGTCGCCAGGTGTTGGGCGTGTCCGGTGCGTCACGGCCAATCACACGTCCAGTCTAAACTCTGTTACAGGTGAATCACTGCGCCACTGGAATGGCATCGCCGCACTGGCTATTAAAATGATTTTTGAAGTCTTGCTTTGTTATTTTATGACCAAGTGCCTTTTGTGTTATCTGAGGATTGGTTAAGGCTTTTTTTAGCCTTTTTTAGTTGGATTGACTCGCACCAGAATTGGTTTCTCTGTTTGGTACGGTTGGTTTGGGCGGGTGTGAAAGCGACAATCGAACTCTGTTCTGCACCAAAAGCAGACCAAACAAGAGCACAGAGACCGAGGTAAAAGCTGGTGTGTGTACGCCTCCTAACTGTGGTTGTGGTGTGACAGCGGTCCAAACTTGAACCGTACTAAATGCAAAAACCACTGCGCATTTTGACTGCCGTATTTTTCGCCATATACGTCTTATACGGCGAAAAATACGGTATATTCCGCTGCCGTAGTGACGCTGCGCTGAGGAATATCTTTGCTTCTGTGTCACGCTTTCTCCTGAGGTGAAGTGTGAAGCCTTCACCGCGTGCAGCATTCAAATATTTTTTTACAGTCGCATCCGTGCTACACTCTCGGAATATAAATGTGTTTATATAATAAACGTTTGTCTCAAGCGATCAATACAAACTATATAGTATAGTTCTATAGTTTAATATAGACACAAATCCAGCGCAGTCGCCAGGCTAGACTAAATAACTGCGTGCTGTCTGTTCGCTTTATTTAAGGAATTTACCCGCGATTAGTTGAAAAGCAGTTTAGGAAATATAAATAGGACACATCTGGTGTTACGGCCCGTAACAAGCGTAAAAGGGTTTGAGCAAGTTGGCATGACACAACTCAGTAGATCGTTTCCGCTCGGGTGTGGAAATCAAATCGTTCTGCTCAGAAACTTTACGAATCACCGTAAAAGGACCGGAAAACTTGGAACTGAACGGAGACTCACGCACAGGTAAAAACACCTGATCGCCGCTACAAAACTCTCGCAGATCACTTTTTGAGTCATACAACCTCTTCATCTTTTGTTGTTTATTTGACCAGGTAACTGTCGGGAATACAAAGCAGCACTAGCTTTAGACTCCATTTTCCCATCCCGCAATTAGTTGGAGCTTTAGAGCTTCCAAATCTAATTTTCGCATTTCAATCTATTGCAACCTGCAACTTATTTTTTTCAATTTCCAAATGCAATAATGTTTTATGTTGTTTAAATGTTAAGTCTGACTTTTTTCCACCAGCTTCAGAATCAACCGTTGATTTGGTGTCTGATGCGTCTCTTGCAAATATTCCTAGATCAATTAAGCCTGAACTAATCTTCTCAATAATTGTTTCCTTCAGTCGCTTCTCACTGCTCGACACAGTGATGTCATAATGAGACGCCACTGTCAATAATGGCTCTTTAGACATTTCCTGTAGCTTGTCTAATGTGGGATCTTGCACAAAGTCGTCTAATTCCGACATCACGATTATTAACACACAATTCAAATACACAATCTCTTACTCGGGACTTTTCCCCTTAAACTATCTCACCCTAGTCTTCGTGCTTCAGCCGAGAGCTGAGCTCCTTTAAGCCCCGATACCGACAGTCCGGACACCCTCAGAGCGAGAGCGGCGCCCTCAGCCCAGCCTCAGCACTCAAACAACAACAAACCAGCGCCAAACGCTTCTAAACCTACCGGGAAAAGACCAACAAACTAATCACATGTATAATGAAATTTCGTTTCACGCTATTGCGTAAATACAAAGCTTACAGACAAATTCTGCCGATTTTGAACCAAACAAGAAACCATCTTACCAAACTTCTTCAGAAGCAAAGAACCAAACTGACGAGCCGATCCGCGCATGCGTGTGTCCGCTCCCAGAGCACTAACGAGCGGCCGCAGGTGATGCTGATTATCCGCTGAAGCTCTTCTTCTTCTTCTCCTCGAGCACAAAAAAATCCGGACGAGCTCGAAAACCGTAACAAAAACAAAAGTGGATCAGGCACAAACAAAAATAGGTTTTTATTAATAAATCCAGGGGGTTGGTAGAACAAAAAGAAAGCCTTCATCATCACAGTCACACGTCGCAAACACGTCTTTAATCAGTGTGTTGTGTTTCATATTGCCTTTGTGTTTACAATAAAAGACAGTGTTAATTAAAAACCAAATAGCATGTTTATTTTATTTTTATGAACAAATAATAATTTGGACAAAAACAGTTTAAAGGCAGATTAATCGCAAAGTAAAAAATATTGGTGGATGAATCAATTATAAAACAATCCATAGCTGCAGCTCTATTTGTGCGTATGTTTATGCCCAAATGTTTCATATTGCCTTTGTGTTTATAATAAAGGACAGCGTTCATCAAAAACCAAATAGCATCTTTAATTCATTTTTACGAACAAATAATTATGATTATTAAAAAAATTATAAAAAAAAATATTGTTAGATTAATTGAAAATATTTGATAGGTTAATCGATTAGAAAACAATCGTTAACTGCAGCCCTACATCAAAGTAAAATACAGAATAGACAAGAAGTGATGTCACTGGCAGTAGAAGGTCAAGACGTTCTGCTGGTTCCCTCGTATCAGAAGCACTGGACAGTGAAGACCAGAACTCAACACGTCCAACCACGACATGAAGAGAGAGACAGAACAGCTCACTGGAGGAACAGGCAGAGTCCTGAGGAGAGAGGAGAGAGAGTGAGACAGGCAGTTTCCTGAGGAGAGAGAGTGAGACAGGTAGAGTCCTGAGAAGAGAGAGAGAGTGAGACAGAGAGAGAGAGAGAGAGTGTGTGTGTGTGTGTGTGTGTGTGTGTGTGTTAGACTCACACTAGCACTAGTGCTGCATCTCTGGAGTTTCGCCTCATGATTTCATTCAGACGAATTTTCCTTTCAGACTGAAAAAAGCAAACAAATGATAAAATCTGTCTTTTCTCTTTCTTTCTCCATTTCTTTCTCTCTCTTAGTGTATCTGTTTCTCTCTCTCTCTCTCTCTCTCTCTGTCTCTCACCTTGAGTTTCAGGGCATTCATCTGTTTGTCAGTGATGCTCCAGGGTTGATCTTTCTCCTCCGTTTGTTCATTCACTCTGAAAGGGGCAAGAGTTTCTTCAAAGTGCTTCAGGCTGTTGAGAGAGAGAGAAAGAGAGGGATGAAGAAAGAGAGAGAGAGACACACACACACACACACCTCTTGTCCAGTGGCGGCCTCTCGCTGTCCGTCAGCACGATGACGTCATCAACATCCAATCGGAAGCGTTGCAGTAGCGTTTTCATCCTAAAGCAGGAGACAGGTGGTTCATTAATATGCGCATATGAATCAGGGTGAAGCGTGATGTCACAGACTCCCTGCGCTGCTCCTCCTCGCTGTGCCACGCCCCGATGATGAAGACTCGAACCCTGCAGCGTCTCCAGCGCCGACGCCTCGTCAGAAGATACGGCACCAGCAGCGTCAGACCTCCATCATCAGACACCCAGTAAATATCTACACTCCTCACGCCCTGACGCCTCTGAAACACCGTCCTCACCTCTACACACACACACACATGGAAGGAGAGGAGAGGGTGAGCGACGGGCGGGAGAGAGAGAGAGAGAGAAGCGCTCACCTGAAGACGGGGGCCGGTGCTCTGTATGCTCCTCCTCCTCCTCATCCTCGAACGCCCAGTTCACTGTCAGAGAGAGAGAGAGTGTGTGTGTGTGCGTGAGATAGAGAAAGAGTGTGTGTGTGTGTGTGTGTGTGTGTGTAGTACTCTCGCCCTGCCGCTCCTCTCGTACGTCCAGTCCGTCCATCATCCTCAGGACACACACTCCGTGGTTGGAGTCGAAGGAGTCGCTGAGCAGAAAAGGAGTAGTGTGGGTGAGGAGGAGGTGAACGTGAGGAGTAGGTGAGCGTGAGGAGTAGGTAAAAGTGAGGAGGTGAGGGTGAGGAGGAGGTGAGGGTGAGGAGTAGGTGTGGGTGAGGAGGAGGTGAGGGTGAGGAGTAGGTGAGCGTGAGGAGTAGGTAAGAGAGTGAGGAGGTGAGCGTGAGGAGGAGGTGAGGGTGAGGAGTAGGTGAGGGTGAGGAGTAGGTGAGCGTGAGGAGTAGGTAAAGGTGAGGAGGTGAGCGTGAGGAGGAGGTGAGGGTGAAGAGGAGGTGAGGGTGAGGAGGTGAGCGTGAG
>QKNR01013556.1:314474-322282 GCA_028031935.1 Paedocypris micromegethes | reverse complement strand
GAGAGTGAGTGAAATAGTGAGATAGAGAGAGAGAGAGAGTGTGGGAGTGGAGTGAAAAAGTGAGTGAGATAGAGAGTGAGTAAGTGAGATAGAGAGAGAGCGAGTGAGATAGAGAGAGAGTGAGTGAGGTAGAGAGTGAGTGAGATAGTGAGATAGAGAGAGAGAGAGTGTGGGAGTGGAGTGAAAAAGTGAGTGAGATAGAGAGTGAGTGAATGAGATAGTGAGTAAGTGAGATAGAGAGAGAGAGAGAGTGAGATAGAGAGAGAGTGAGTGAGATAGAGAGAGAGTGAGATAGTGAGATAGAGAGAGAGTGTGGGAGTGGAGTGAAAAAGTGAGTGAGATAGTGGGTGAGATAGAGAGTGAGTGAATGAGATAGTGAGTAAGTGAGATAGAGAGAGCGAGTGAGATAGAGAGAGAGTGAGTGAGGTAGAGAGTGAGTGAGATAGTGAGATAGAGAGAGAGAGTGTGGGAGTGGAGTGAAAAAGTGAGTGAGATAGTGGGTGAGATAGAGAGTGAGTGAATGAGATAGTGAGTAAGTGAGATAGAGAGAGAGCAAGTGAGATAGAGAGAGAGCAAGTGAGATAGAGAGAGCAAGTGAGATAGAGAGTGAGTGAGATAGAGAGAGAGTGAGTGAGATGGTGAGTGAGAGAGAGAGTGAGTAAGTGAGATAGAGAGAAAGCGAGTGAGATAGAGAGAAAGCGAGTGAGATAGAGAGAAAGCGAGTGAGATAGAGAGAGAGTGAGTGAGGTAGAGAGTGAGTGAGATGGTGAGTGAGTGAGATAGTGGGTAAGTGAGATAGAGAGAGTGAGTGAGATGGTGAGTGAGTGAGATTGAGATAGTGAGTGAGTGTGGGATTGGAGTGAGATAGAGAGTGAGTGAATGAGATAGTGAGTAAGTGAGATAGGAGTGATGGCTAAGTCAGTGATATCTGGTGAGACAAAAGTGAGTTTTAGAGTGAAAGTAAATGAGTGAGATTTAAAAAAAAAAAATAAAAAATCAGTCATCTTCTCTAGTTTTCTGAGACATAAAAAAAAAAGAGAGACCCAGAGACCAAGTGAACGAGCGAGTGAGAGAAAAGAAGAGCTCAGCACCGTCTCAGATTCTCTTCCTGTGGTGAAGGAGAAGATCATCCAACACACGTGACACCGGTGAAATAGTGTGTTCACCATCAGCCAGACGTTTGCTCCTCAGGTAATTATCAGCTCTGTTTTCAGCCCAAACCTCCATTTATTCCGCACACTGGATCTGATCGAGAAACTACATTACCCACAATTCCCTACTCGGGCCAGACGGAGGAGCACAGGAAGTGTTTCTACAACGATTGGACTCTAAAGCGTGACAGGAAGTGACTGAATGACAGTGGAGGGAAAATAATCCGTGCCGAGAGACGCTTTGTCCGTTACCGAAATTTTCGTTCAAAATAGCGAAAGTTCCGTTATTTTACATGTAATTCATCAAATCCGTGCCATGACTTTATAAATTCAGACAAATTTTATTTTTTATAAATGATAAAAATATTGGTAAGAAATGTAATAAACATGTTACGTGGCAGATGTTTATAAAGGTACAGTATGTAATGATGCAGCGGACCACGTCACACTAACCGCCATCTTGAAATGACAAATCCCTGAGATTTCCCTAATTACGGGATTTCTCAGGGATTTGAGAATATGGGATATGTCATTTCAAGATGGCGGCTGTACAGGAGAAAAATAAATGAAAATCGTCGCCATTCTGGGAAGAATAGAGGCTTGTTTCATATTACGGAAGCAAGATCTCTGAAACTAGTGTTTGTTGTGGTTTTTTGTTTATTTGAAAAATCCTTTATTAGTCCCACAGCGGGGAAATTTCACAATTTGACGTGCAAAGAAGTTTTTTTTTTGCAAAGACGGTTTTGTATAAGAAATATATACGATTATAGGCCGAAGAATAGTCACGGTTTCTCAGTTATCACAATTATTATGCATTTATTCATTTCAAAACACTATTAGTTGAGAAAATAACATGAAAACTTCTTACATGTTCAGTTATTTACTGCTGCTCAATAATACAGGACAAAATAATAATAATAAAAAAAAAAAACTATTCACATTTCTCTCTTTGGACATAACAGAATAATTAATGAATAACTAAAAATAATAAAAAAAAACAGTAGCTGTCTAATTTAGATCATAGCTACATATAAATTAAGCTTCTCCGTTTTAAAGAGAACACATGTAGTGAAAGGCACTTTTGATCAACTATATTACAAAATGTAACTACTCTGTATTAGAAAATTGTTTTTTTTTCCCTTTTAAAACCAGGGTAGAAATATTGAGATTGAAAAGGCTCTTTAAACTAGAGCTGGGAACTTTAAACTGCCTTTGATTGGCCGCAGCGGTTTCGTTCCGTGCGACAGAAACGCGGTGTTGAGAAGAAGAAAAAAAAAAAATGGCAAAAATATTTTGAAACTCGGGACGACATTTTCGCGGCGACGCATTTCGTCACTATGGATTTTCGTTATCTCTGACATTCGTAAGTCGCGGTGCTACAGGCAAAATATGAAGTATTACAATTCCAGTGCAAACACTAACCCAAACATGTTACTTAAAAAAAAAAAAAAAAAAACGAAGAGGCACATGGTGCTTTTTTTAGATTGGATTTTTTTTTTAATTATTCAGAAACAGACTTGAAAGCGTTTCCTTTTCGTCTGACGGTTTAGTGACACTGGGTTCACCAAGGCGTGTTGAGAGTTGTATAGTGGGAATCAGAGATAAGTCACTGGCCTGAGGTCACTGGCCCAGCTCACAACTCACAAACTCATAAAACACGCAGCAGATGCGGCCGCGTCCCAACCGAACGGCGTCTGATCATCGACGCCAGGACAGATGCGGTGACCCCGAAACCACACTAATGCCGAAGCCACGCCCCGCGGGTCAGAGGGGTCAGAGAGGTCAGCAGAGATATCAAGAACAACATCACACTTGCTGCACAGCCTCGAGCACGCGTGTGTGTGTGTGTGTGTGCGTGTGGGAAAGGGATCGGGATCAGCTCGGCCATGTGACTCAAGTGTGAGGATAAAAAACGACTACAGGCGCGCAAACGAGAATCTCGCGCGGACAGACTAGCGTCAGCCATTGATAAAGACGAGTATCACAACAGCACAGTAACAACAACAAAACAACCAGAGATTACAACATTTCCACCTGCGTGAAACATGACCGCGCCGCATTCACGACAAAAACCGAAAGAATTCGAGACGTGTGTGCGATAAATCAAACGCCAGCGCAAACGCCGATTTATTGCCCTATTATATTTATTTATTTCAAGTTTTACATTTTTACATTGATTTAAAAGACTCTACTTCTTTAAAACATCAACTTCCAATGATGCGACTGGTGAAGCTGCTCAGTCCCAAATAAGTGTTGACAATTCATTAGCGGGAATATTCGCACAATTAATCGCGAATTTGATTCCGAGTTGACTGTCACTGGAGAGTCCGAACCACGAGTTACAGATTAAATCCGACATCAGATAAATATTCACGCCATGGCGCAATCCAACCCACCGGGTTACAAACTAACTAGCGGGTCGGTGCGCGTGCCCGCGAGCCCGCGTCACGGATCAAACGCAGACAAAACCCGCGCCACAAGGACAGTTTCACGGCGTCCACGCGGCGAGACACAACAACACGCGCGCACGCGCACGCGAGGACGAGCGCGCTCCCGCTAACTGTCACCATCACCCGGAAGATACGCTTACGAATCGTGAGGCGGCAGCGGCAGCAG
The DNA here is from genome assembly GCA_028031935.1 of Paedocypris micromegethes. Lineage (NCBI taxonomy): Eukaryota > Metazoa > Chordata > Actinopteri > Cypriniformes > Paedocypris > Paedocypris micromegethes. The sequence goes on along the minus strand of QKNR01013556.1, from coordinate 318,515 downwards.
CAGCAGCACCGGCGGCTTCCCCACGCGCGGCTAAGCTAACCGAGTCCCGACCACTGCCCGGCGGGTTCGAGTCCCGAGCCACACGCGGTGCTTCCGTGTGTGTTTGTGTCTCCAGGCAACTCGGCTAAAGCTAACCGAGCACGTCGCACACACAAGCCGAGACTTGTCCACACACACACACACACACACGCGCGCGCGCACACACCGTCAGAATGTGCCACGCGATCGCGACATTCTCACCATTCTCGTCAGCGTTGAGAGTGAGGCGGCGGCGGCGCTCCGGAGCGTGTAGCCATCTACCGGCGCTGCGCAGCTGGGGGAGCCTGAGGGGGGAAGCCCGGTGGCGGCGCTGAGGTGCGTGTTGCTCCGCTGCTGCAGCTCCAGCGGAAGGTGGATTTTTCATAATTGTGCGACTCCGGACTGACGCGGCGTGACGGAGGCGGCTTGAGCCCGGCCCCGCCCCTCGCTGAGTCAGCCCGCAGCGCGTCACATGAGCGGGGCGGGGCCTGCGGGGCGGGGCGGGGCTCTCTCTCGCGGATCAAATGTCGTCTTTTAGTTGCTCGTTTGTAATTACGCGCTAGTTGTTGACGCTGGTTTTTATGATCGTGACGCTTGATTTCACCGAGCAGCGCTCACTATACTCACTACTTACGTTTGATTTCACTGAGTAAACGGAGTAGTGCTTCCCATGTGACACTTTTAGTTGCTCGTTTCGTTTGTAATTACGCGGTAGTTGTTTACGCTGGTTTTAATCAGTGCGGGTGTTTTTACTTGTAGGAATATAGAAATATATTGATGTGCGTATTAAAATGTCTTGTTTATTTTAAAAACTCGAGCAAATTCTTTTCAAGAATTTCAAATTTTCAAATTCTTTTCAAGAATTTCCCTCAGGGATTAATAAAGTATATACCTACCTACCCAAAAATATACACGTGCTGTATTTACTGTATACATTTTCCCGTATACATTTTATTGTTTCATTTGTAATTACACGGTAGTTGTTTACGTTGATTTTATTCAATGCGGATGTTTTTATACTTGTTGCTTTTATATTGATGTGCGTATTAAAATGACTTGTTTATTTTTAAAAACTCGACCAAAAATATACACTTACTGTATACATTTTCCCGTATATTTTATTGTTTTATTTGTAATTACACTGTAGTTGTTTATGTTGGTTTTATTCAGTGCAGGTGTTTTTACTTTTGATTTCACCGAGTAAACGGAGTATTCACCGAGTAGCGCTCTCCACTGACACAATGACGATAAACACATATATTCTACTCTATTTTAAACTATTTAGTGGATGTAGACATATATTGATATGCGTATTAAAATGTCTTGTTTATTTTAAAAACTCGACAAGAAAATATTCACGTACTGTATTTACTGTACACGTTTTTCCGTTTACTTTTACTGTTTTACTTGTAATTAGTTGTTTACGTCGGCTTTATTCTGTTTTGAGACAGTTAAAACTGTGAAAAGCGCCTTACAAATACTCATTATTATTATTATTATTATTATTATTCCGTGCGGGTATTTTTACTTTTGATTTCACTGTAGCGCTCACTAAGGCATTCAATATTCTATTCTAAGCAGTTTGGTGGATGTAGAAATAAATTGAAATGCGTATTAAAATGTCATTTAATTGTTTATTTTAAATAACTCGACATGCTGTATTTACTGTATTTATTTTTGTGCATTCAACAATTGGACACAATGTTTGTCAGTGACACAATGACAATAAAGGCATTCTATTCTACAAACAATTTGGTGAAACAGAAGTATTAAAAATATCTTTAGCTTTCTTTAAGTCAATAACTCACCAAAAAAATCATTCAACAAATTACAACAATCTGCTTTTTTTATATTGGTCCAAATACTTATACATTATCAATACCCAGAGGTGTAGAGTACTTGAGTACACTGTAGGACTTTTTGTACAAAGTACAAAGTTGCCAAAAACACAAAAAGTACAAAAAATATTTACAATATTCACAAAATTTACAAAACATCCTAAATTGTACTCAAGTACTTTAAAGCAATTAGCAAATGCTGCTTTAGAAACAGGTGCCTAAAAATATCTTAATTTTGTAATATCCAAGAAGTTTGTTGAGAACTCTTTTGTTTTTTTAATTATGTAAATATTATAAAACACATTTTCTGTATATTGTATTTTTTTTTTTGGAACAAAAGGGTCAGAGTACATCTAATTCCTTGTTTTTCATGTACATACAAGATCTGAAGAAAATATACATAGTTTTCAATGTAAACATTTTTTACAAAACTCAACATTCAGTTGTTCAGTATTGCTGCAAACACGTTGACGTGACGGGCGTCAGACAGAAAGCTGTTTAGAAGGCAAACGCTGATGCTGAATCAGGTGCTGACAGAGACTGATATCAATCTCCACATTTCCGAGATGTTCACAGCAAAACAAGGGAAAGTCTCAATCTGGAGACACTTCTGGGAACTACGGACAAAACAAAGCTAGGAACGTTTTCCAACGGGGAAAAAGAAGTCGTGCACGTGATCTCACTCGTCATTAAAGTGTCTTTATTGTCACAAAATCACTACAAAGTGAGTAGAAACACCGTATTGCTCAGAAATCGCCGCTTTGTTATAAAACGATCAAATAAAAAAGAAGCAATCAGCTGATTGTAAGGCCTTTAGAGAAGCTTCAGGTCGTGTGTCCGTCATCCTCAGCAGCTCCTCACTCCAGCATCTCCATCTGAGGAGCAGATCAGGAGTTAGATCATGTGTGTGTGTGTGTGTGTGTGTGTGTGTGTGTGTGTGTGTCGGCGGATCGGGAACGTTAATGATGGAAACCGTGTGACGTTTAGACACTAAACTTGTCACGTGACAATCCAGTGAGGACGGAGCACTGTGATTTGGCGCCACCCTGTGGCGGCTGCTGGGAAGTGCAGGTTTGTATTATTGTCATAATACATGTGCAGGTAATATTGTCAATTTTATGATGATTATGTTGTGATCATTGAATCCAATTTTTGATAGTTTTGATAGTTCATTTTACCGAATAGAAAGGCAGGGGTGAAACGTCAATTACATTTCGATGATTTTAAATTAGTATTTAACATATGATGGCATTTTTTCGTGTTTAAACATCCACGCAAATAAAAACAATAAAAAAAAAAACTGTTACACCAAAAGATTAATATAAAGTGATTTAACATTTTTAACAATGGCATTTCCTTTAACGTCTTAGAATTTCTATTTACATCAAACCTTTTTTAAAAATCTATATACGCTTCTTTTAATCATCAAATGTCAGACGCCGCTTTTAAAATTAAACTCTATTTTTCCTCGATTATATATATATAAAAGATTTCCTCGCTTAAACTTGAACAAGGAAAGTTCTACAGCTTGGAAATGGGGAAAAAAAAAAGAGCATTTTGGTTTTCAAATCATCTCTTCTTCACGTGTGCGCGTCACGCATAATCCAGAAACATTAGAAAAGAATGTGTCGAGAAAATCTCGTATTATCTCGTTGAGTATTATATCGTTCTCGTTCCGCATCTCCACAAAAGACGGTCAAGCCAACCACCTCGTTTAAAACACTAACAAATAAAACTTCATATGACAAGATTCTTCACAGGTTCGACTGACAGATGACACGCCTAGTTTTATCACAGTTGTGTGAGTAAGGAGGTAGTGAGAAGATACGCTTCCGATTTACAACCAAAATGCAGCCGTACCGGTCAAACTACTGCTGACGAAAATGTGAAGAGTTCCATGATAATAAAACACTAAACCACATTGTGAGTTTTGTGGACTATGGAGTTAACACGTTAACTTTGACAAAGATTTTTATTTATTTTAAGTTTTAGTTTTGGTCGTAATTGGCTCTTTAAACTGATAAAATATCAGATTCTAAATAATTAAAATGCATTACTATTACCAATTTTGTAATTTATTTAATGAATTATTATTAAAGTTCTTAAAAATAATTAAAAATATTTTAGAAATATTAACAAAATTAAACACTGGTTTAACCTACTGCAAGACATCCCAGGACTTTTA
>QKNR01013556.1:250847-273311 GCA_028031935.1 Paedocypris micromegethes | reverse complement strand
TCTCTCTCTTTTTTTTTTGTTTTTGTTGAAATTCACGCCGTGTCTGTAATTGATATAAACACTTTTATTTGACCATTTCCCTCTTCTGCTCTAGTTGTTGTTGTTGTGTTTGTCTTCCAGTTGTGCGACTCGCAACGGTTGTTTTGCGAGTCTGAAAAATTCCATCGTAACAGGAAGTTATGCCGTTCCTCATCCACTCAACACTTCCTGGTCACATGACGAGTGACATCACCACACACACACACACACATTGATCGGGCACGTACATCTGTCGACCCCTACCAGCTCTTAAAATGTATAACCATTATTTAGTGCTGTCAAAGTTAACGCGTTAACGCATGCGATTAATTAAAAAAATTAAATGCGTAATTTTTATTGAATAATGATTCGTGAGAATAATACCGATTGAAAACGCATTCATTTAAAAATGAATGGCAATTAAAAATAATGATTGCATTTACACTATTTCCCCTGTGGGGGCCGCCGTTTGTTCAACGTGCGAATGACAGCGTTGTCTTTCAAACCAACAGTTCATTTTGAGGTTCTTGATGGTTTATTGAAAATATGTTGTTAAGAAACAAAAAAATGTTGTGTGTTTCTTAGTTCTCTCTCTCACACACACACACACACACACACATTTTGCAAGTTTGTTTTTTTTTTCTGTCTCGTCCTGTGATTGGTAGATTATCCATCTGGGGCGTGTCCTAACAGTTCAGGTGGGATGAGTCCAGATTAAGCAGAACCTGCTTTAACATTTGCCTACAGACGTTGGATTATATTAACTTTAATATTCAGACATATCTCTTTCGGGTAACGCTTGGGCATATAGTGTATGATGAAATGATGGGTAGGAAAGAATGATAGAGCACAGGAACTTCAGTCTGATAAGAAAAATAACGGTACTGTCGGCTACACACTAACAGAATATGTCTGGAGAATGTTGAGTTAAGAGCCATTAACTATTTATTTTAGAGAGCGGATGGACTTTTTTGTTAAAATTTGATGCAATTTTTCCAACATTTAAAAAAAACAACTAAATATCATTTCACGTTGTAACAATCGACGATAAAACATCGTCGGGGGAAGGTTTTCTTACACTTTCCAACTCGCACTCAGTCGCACACACATTCTCACACACACGCGCACACACCTGTACTATAGTTTAAATAAATATACATTCTTTTGTTGATTTGGCATGACTCGTTAAATCACTTTCTGACACGAGCTGAAGTGTAACATTAAATCTAAGTCTGTAAACCTTTGAACGGCGTCCTGGATTGAAAAGTGCACACAAAGCACAAGAATAACAAAGTACAAAGAGCAAGAATGGCTAAAGTAGACAAAGTATTTGCACACATAACCGATGCGATAACACACGTGTTGGTAAACTACAACAACTTTTAAGAGCAGAATGTAACAAGTAGAAAACATCCAGAACTGATGCGACACTTTGGACGAATTTGAACGTGTTTTTTTATTATTATTTTTATTTTTTTTTTTTTGAGAACCTGAGTAAATCCTCTACAGTCTGAGAGCCGCCAGACACTCGCAGAGGCCGCCGGACTCCTGACTCCGCCCCTCAGGACCGCCCCTCAACTGCGCCTGCGCGAGTCGTCTCTGCCGGTCCAGCCGGAAGTCCATGTCAGATCGGAACGTGTTCACCTGGTAGTGCAAAGATCATGATCACTCGCTTGCTCTCACTCTCTACCTCTAATTTACTCTACCATTTATTTTAAATCGCGGTCAAACTCGACAAAAGGTCCAGAAATCTTGTAAAGTGGATTTCTTAAGTCTCTACTTTTCTAGTGCTCTTGTAATTGCTATGCATTGCAAGGGTATTGTTGTGCTTTTTGAAAGTTAATGTTTTGTAAATTTAATTACTCGGACAATAAAAAAAAGAAAAAAAGATAAATAAAAAAAAAAAAAAGAAAAAAAAATACTAAAAAAAAAAAAAACATTTCAAAAGTATAACATGTTATGGAAGCCCATTTCTGCCACTTAAAAAAAAAACGTCTGTTTTTTTTTTTTTTTTTTTTTTTTAGAGTTTAAAGAAAAGCCAAGTCGAAATAATGACTTGGAACATTAAATACTGACTTAGTATGTCAAAATAGATGACTTAGTATCTCAAAAGATTGACTTAGTTATATCTCAAAATAATGACTTAGTATCTCAAAATATTGACTTACAATACAAACAAGATAACAATAAAAAAACAATAACAACGCAGACGTTTTTTTTTATGTGGCGGAAATGGGCTTCCATAACATGTAATAAATATACATATTAAAAAAAAAAAAAAAAAAACACGTGTTCACATGTCATGAGGCGCCAGATTGGCGGGCACTCTGCGGCGGGGACGTGCTTCCGGAAAGAGCGCGCGCACACACGGCTGACAGAGATGTCGTTGTGATGGTGATGCGCAGGTGCTCGTAGTCCCAGTAGTGGGCTCCCGAGGAGAAGGAGGAGGAAGAAGAGGAAGAGGAGGGGAGGGAGGAGGAGGAGAAGAGGAGGAGGAGAAGAGGAGGAGGAGAGGGGAGGGGAAGGAAGGAGGAAGAGAGGAGAGAGGAGGGAGGGGGGAGGGAGGAGGCGGAAGAAGGGGGGGAGGGAGAAGAGGAGAGGTGGTGAGGAGGAAGAGGAGAGGAAGAGGGGGGGAGGAGGAAGAGGGGGGAGAGAAGGAGGAGGAGGAAGAGGGGGAGGAGGAACACAGGGCGGGGTCACACCGCTCCTCATGCCGCTCGATGGCCTCCAGGGCGCAGACGAACTCACAGCCGCGCGCCTGGTTCCTGCAGCGGATCTGCAGCCCCGCCCAGTCGTTCCTCAGACCACCTATTCTTTTGTATTTGTTAATTTATTTGTTGTTTCATATTGTTATTTTACGTTTGTCCTCATGCCTTAGAGTCATAGCAGGTTCTAGCACCTCTGCGATATATCATGCAATGCCACCAACTCACCACTAGGTGGAGCACCAGCGCTCGAGCGAACCGGAAGTGTGACGACGGCGGTGCGATCGGGTTTTGAGCGGATGATGAAGCCGCGCTGAGATCGTTGGGACTAAAACAACACACGTAAAAAAAAATAAAACAACACACGTGTGCTCGTCTTCATTTCCAAGTGTGCAGCAAAATGAAAACAGCATTATGCGAAAGAGCCTCCGTGTCATTTTTTCTCCCTCTACGTCATTTCTGTCTTCTTAGTGGCCACGCCCACAAACTTCTTACAGGAGTTAGATATTGTTTCATTAACTTAACGATATCCAGATATATTTGGTTCGAGTGTAAATTATGACTTGTGCACTGACGCATGGGCAAATGAATTGGTAATAAAGAATGATAGAACAAAACTTCAGTCTAGTTGCGCATATTGAGAAGTAAGAAAATGATGCTCGACCCTCTAACAAAATATAATATAATACGTTTTAATAATGTTGAGTTAAGAGCCAACAATTTCTTTTAGAGAACGGGTGGATTTTTTTTCAATTGGATATCATTTTTTCCAACAACATCATTATAATGACAAGTCATAATTAGTTATTTTATATTTGCCTTAGACATATAGCAGGTTCTAGCGCCTCCACGATATATTTCAGTATCTTCAGCTTCACTAAAGAAACTAAAACAACACACGTGTCCTCGTCTTCATTTCCAAGTGTGCAACAAAATGAAAACTTTAATGATCTTTAATGTATTGATATATTTCTATTAGCTTTGCGGCCCCTTATGCTGTTTTTAAATCCAATAATCCACACTCAAAACTCAAAATGAACAAGGGTGGTTGTAGACTTTACATAATATATTTATATTGAGATTAATTATAATAATTGTATTTGTTGACTTTAAATGTTTTTTTCTATTAAGGTGAACGTAACTATGTCTCAACTGTACAAAATACCAACGCGTTTTCCGAACACAAACCATTTATGTTAAGTGAAAAATTCTGACAACCAGAAGGTGGCAGTATAGTGCGAGTGCGACGCCGACTGCAATTAAACTTCAACGAAGAAGAGAAAGACGACGTGATCCCCTGAGAGAGAGCGTGATGTTGACGTATTTTTAAAGGACGTTTTTCCATTATCAACGGCTGGTAAAGGTAGGTGGATATTTCTTTTTACAACAGTTTTGATCTTTTATTTGTAATAATTCATGTATTTTTTTTTTGACCTACTTTAGTTTTAGAAAGTTCTTGTGAAGCTACATAACGTCTAATCTGAAGTTAGCATGCCGGCTTAGCCACGTGGAACAGGCTGGTTCGCTGCATAATTCCATTATTTGTGCGAAAAGAAGGTATAAACAGCCGTGTGAAAGAATTAGAGAGCAGAATTTAGAATATAGAATATAGAAGCAGAATTTCTGAGGATTACCACTGTTCCCACAACTTGACCATCAGCTCATCAGAGTGCTGAAGAAGACTGGTGCATCTAAAGGAAGTCAAAATTTACCTCACATTTGCCCCGACTGCACAGGTACACGTTTATAACTCCGTAGAGCACATTTAGGAACAAGTATTTTGTCTAGTCTGTGTAGCCATTTGCCAGAAACATCTTCAGATACGCCTCACATGAACAAACAATTGTTTGATTGTTTCAAAATGTGTCTGAGATTAACAGCATGTTAGTTATCATAGTCATCAAAGTGACAAGCAACAAAAACAAGAACAGAACTGCAACTTATATTGCACATGATTATAAAAGTGTGATATGTTTGTAGTATGTATATTGGTGCTGCTTTTTTCCTTTTTAGAACGAAAATGTTGAAAAGAAGAGGGAGTGTCCCCTCACGACACTTTGTTTCTATCTAAATGAAGATCCAAGCAGACTCTTCAAAGAGTAACTGGTAGGTAATTCTAGCAATAACTGCAGCGATAACAATATCCTAGGGCTTTTAAGAACATCACAATATTTATTTAACATTGTGGAATATGTTTGTCAATCTCCTGTGATGTTCAGTAGCAAAGTATTTTTCCTTTGTTTCAAGGGATAGTTCATTTTGAAATCAAACTTTGATATGTTTTATCTTACCCCAAGAGCATCCCGAGATGTAAGTGTCTTTGTTTCTGCATTTTACGATTGTAATAATTTTAGCTCCAACCGTGTTGTCTGTCAGTCATATAGAGCAGTCGATAGGAAACGAGTGAAAGCATTCAGTTTCAAATGTAGAGATTCAAAATAAACAGTCCAAATTAAACAATTCCCATTCGAAAGGACATGAAATGAAAATGAAAAGCATTTATATAACTTTTAAAATTTTACAGATTCACTATTATCCCAGTGTGCACACTTCCTGGTCTGTAACCCGTTCTGGCGATGCACGCGCTGATCACTGATTCAAAATAATGCAGAAACACACCTACGTCTTGGATGCTCTTGGGGTAAGCGAAGACATTTAACAAAGTGAACTATCCTTTTAAGTCAATTTTTCTGTATTAAAGTATCATCTGTACTGGAATAGTTTAATTTTAATTACTTTTACTTCACTACATTTCAAAGCATAAGATACTACTTTTTACTTGTACATTCCAAATAAAATATTGCTACTCCTTATAATTGAACACATTGCGAGATGAAGTGGTGTTTGATTCATGAACAAACTGATTATTTTCAATTAATGTGCGCGTGCACTGGAATTATGTAATTGGCTGGTGATTTTTTTTTTTTTTTTCTTTGTTTGTGTGTGGTAAGGATTCCGAAGGCTGTTCTGCAGAGCGGGACCTTGAGCAAGTTGCCTTTGGCATCTACAGCATAAATGTTGAGGGAGGTGATGCCACCAGCAAGCCGGCTGATGTTGGACTTGGAAGACCTGGGAGACCTTGCTTCTGCATGTGCACTATTAATGTGTGTCTTGTATGCAATGATCCTCAGTTATCCTCAGGAACTGAAAATGTTCTTTGAAGTGCCTCAGAAAATCTTCCTCCAGATGGATGCTACCAGACTCTCAACCAAGGTACAAATGCTTCAAACTAAGCGTGTGGCATTCAACACGAAGGCCTACTTTGGACTTGAAACCATTTTAAAAAGAAATTGTGAACACTTGTATACCGTTTTTTCGTTTTGTGACACATGTACAGATGCCTTAATACAACCTGTGAGAGTGAACTAACATTTAACACTTAACATAGTTTATGCCATGTTTGTGGCGGCCTGCTCGGTTGAAACCATTTAATTTGTTAAATACACCTTTGTTCTTTTTGTGCATCTTGCACCACTGTTCTAAGTCGAGTGACTGTAACGCGTGTCCAGAGTTGATGCCTCTCTTGTGTGTTTAACTGTTTATCTCTCTTTTGTAAAAAAGAGAATTTGTTAAATGGTTGTGTTGATAAAATGTCTGTTAATAAAGGAACTAAAAAAAAAATATGTTGAGTTTACTGAAGTAATTTGTGTGGAACCTGTCGACAAACTAAAGTTAATTCCATGTAACATAAATGGCTTTAGTTAGTTCAACTAAAATGCTTCTTGTTGAGCAAACATTTGTGATAACAGTTGGCTTGACTCAAAAATAGTATTTCTTTTTAAAACAATCCTGTCATGTTGGATCAACTTAAAATATTTGTTTTCAATTTTCATAAAATTTCGTGGAACCTGTTGACAAGAAAATATTAAAGTCAACATTTCATTTTTTCCAGTGCAGCGACTGGAAGTGTGTGAAGTTTTATTTGGAAAACGTGTCGCCAACGATCGACAACCAATCCGAACACCTGTTGGTTCTGTGTGTCGTATCTTTAAAATACTGTCGGTCGCTAGGGGGCGATAGAGGCCGCTGTTCCAGCAGGACACGCCCACCTCACCTCTCCGCCTCCAGACTGCAAATGAATCGCGCGTGCGCAGAGCCGCCACTTGATGACCCCGCCCCTGGCTTGTAAGCGAGATGCACCGTAAATGTTCAATTCTGATGAACTGCATAAAAAAAAAATAATGTTCTTTGTCTAAAATAAACACTGTCATTTAGTAAACTGCGCTGTTGCATTGGATTTAATTCAGGTGAGTTAATGACATGTTTACATGGAAACATGATTTCTCAAGGATTTCACAATTAAATCTCTGACCGTGTGAGGCTGTTGCTTCCTGACTGTTAAAGATCTTAATAGAGATGATTATCTAATGGAATCTCTTTGTGAAGAAAATATGAAAAAAAAAAAACAATCAGTAATAAAAAAAATTTGAGAAAATTGGGTTTGATTTTCTCAAATTAGAAAGCACAATCCACTTAGAATTGTTAAACTAATAATGTCAGGCTGAATATTTCGAGATTTTTTACTTAATTTTATCAAGTATTAAAAGTAAGCTCTGGGAAACTACTTAATATAGTTTGTGTAATATGTTACCAAACTTTTTTTTACGTAAATAGCACGTCACATTTTTTACAGTGAAGGGGCAGAGAGACGAGGAATACCGTACATTTAAAATGTTAATTTTGTGTGTAAATAAAATATTCTTGCTATTTATTCTCATCATTAGGACTAGCCTGTGTAAATCAATGTGTAATGTACGTTGTTTTTAACAGAATGAGCTTTAAACAGTGACTTTGAATTTGTAACATCTACTCAAAAACATTTTTGCAGCATTTCATATTTCCAAATAAGTTGGAAGACAAATTAGTTTACGTTATTTATTCAGAAAAAAAAAAGCTTTTTCAGTGTTACGGCAGCGTGAACTCCTTGAAAATGCTTGAATTTCAATTATGCTTTTTCAAGGCCTTAAAAATGCTTGAATTTTAAACAAAGTGCTTGAAAATGTAATTCCCTTTCATAGTCAGGTCACTTCGACGTCAGTCAGTTACCTGACTATGGGGATATCAGATGGCGAGCCACTCGCGATCACTCTAACAAACGGCCAATGAACGGTCAAGTTCAATGGCTGCATGAATTTGCATGCCACCTTTGACCCGTACCAGCTGGTATAAAGGGTGGTGGCGTGCCACATGTAAATACCTTTCGCTGATTGAAGCCGGTCGGGCCAGCGGCATACCCTGAATGTGGCGGCGGGAAGTGACGCCTCGTTCCCTGACCTATTCAGGGAACAGAGGTTACGCAAGTAACCAAGACGTTCCCTTTCATAGTCAGGTCACTTCGACGTCAGTCAGAGACCTGACTATGGGATAATACAACAGGCCACATCCAGGGCAGTATCCTACCGAAAAGACCCCTCCGGCTCCTTAGCCTGGATCTTCCACAGCATCTAGAGGTGGGTCACCTCCACCGGGGCAACCTAGGAACTGTTGGCTCTCGACCCGTGCGTGGGGGACCCTCGCCAGGGTTGACAGAGAACACCTCACACGTGGTGCGAAGTGTTGCGTTGAGATGGCGCGAAACGTCACTCTTCGAAGGAAGCCCAGTGTCTGTTGAGGACAGAGTTGGCTCGGGAGAGGGAGGAGAGCGCAGCCCTGCTACTCAACCTCATCCCTCCGGGAAACAGCCGGGGTTGGCTCCGCAGGCCTACGTGTCTGTATTGCCCTCCACTTGCGTGGATACCGACGCTTTATCCAGTTTGTAGAACCGGATAAAGGTGTTGGGTGTAGCCCAGCCGGCAGCTCTACGTATGTCTGCTAGAGAGACTCCCCTTGCCACTGCGATCGACAAGGCCACGCTCCTGGTGGAGTGGGCTCTCACGTTCAGCGGGCAAGGCAACTTACGGACATGATACGCGAACTTAATCGCTTCAACAATCCAGTGCGAGAGTCTCTGCTTGGTGACGGCATTCCCTTTCTGTCGACCACCATAGCAGACAAAGAGCTGTTGCGAGCTTCTGAAGCTCTCTGTGCGCCGCAAGTAGGTGCGTATAGCGCGGACTGGGCACAGTGGGTGACCGGCCAGGTCTTGCTCCCCAGCGAGGAGGGCCTGCAACGTCACTACCTGATCCCTGAAGGGGGTAGTGGGCACTTTGGGCACGTAACCAGGCCTGGGTCTCAGCACTAGGTGCGAGTCTCCAGGACCAAAGGTCAGGCACTGAGGATCTGCAGAGAACGCCTCTAGGTCCCCGACCCGTTTCGCTGATGCCAGTGCTAGTAATAGCGTAGCCTTCAGTGTGAGCAGCCTGAGACAGTGGGTTGATTCATCTGAAGTAAAGAGATCTATCTGTGCTTGACCAAATTCCTCCCACACCTCTGTCACTACTTGAGGGTTCAGCCTCCATTCGCCAGGGGAGGGGCCTCGCCTCGACAGTGCATCCGCGGCTGTGTTGAGGACGCCTGGAACGTGGACTGCCACCAGCGACCTGAGTCTTGGCAGACACCACAGCCAGAGGCAACGTGCGAGCTTGTTCAAGCGGTGCGAGCCCAAACCGCCTGGACGGTTGATGTAGGCTACTGCAACTACGCTGTCTGACTTGACCAGCACATGCTTCCCTCGGACTTGCCTGAGCAAGTGTTTCAAACTGAGGTGCACGGCTAGTAGCTCGAGCATGTTGATGTGCCACTGGACCCGTCAAGCGACATTGCTAACCACCCCGTGTTGGATGCATCTGTAGATACCACAAGACGACGGGAGACGGTTCTTAAGGGGACGCCTGTCCGCAGGAAGCTCGTCTCTGACCAAGGGTGGAACAGGTGGAGACATTCGGGTGTGACTAATACCCGGTATCTCCCCGACCGCCAGGCTTGTTTTGGGACCTTGCCCCGGATCCAGAACGGAAGGGGCCGCATGTGTAACTTGCCTAGCGGAGTCACCGCGGAGGCAGACGCCATGTGGCCTAGGATCCTCTGGAAGTGTTTGCACTGCACCCGGACCCCGGGGGTGAAAACTTCCAGCTGACTCCGGATGTTGGCGGCTCTCCGAGAGGACAGCCTGCCGCGCATCAAAACGGAGTCTAGGTCGAGCCCGAGAAAGGAGGTCTGCTGACACTGGGTCCTAGATCGGCCCTCGAAAGCAAAGCGCAGAAAAGGCTTGTGCCGGGGCAGAATCGAGACGTGAAAGTACACAGTCTTGAAGGTCGATAGTGGTGAACCAATCCTGAGGTTGAACTGACCTCAGAATGTCCCTCTGAGTCAGCATCCTGAACGAGAACCTGTGAAGGTAACTGTTCAGGGATCTCAGATCCAGAATGGGCCGCACACCACCGCTCTTCTTGGGGACCACGAAGTAGGGGTGGTAAAGCCCGCTCCTCGTCTTGGCCGGGGGCAACGCCGGGGGCAACACCTCTCGAGCCCACATGAGTGGTGTGAACGCCTCGGAACACCGGAGGCCGGCGGGCGAACTGCAGTGCGTAGCCGAGTCTCACAGTTCGATCACCCAAGGGGACGGACGAGGGAGGGCGCACTACTCCCTCAAGTACCGTCTGAGGGGGATCAACAAAGCCGTGGGGTCCCCACCCGGCAGGTGACTCCTGGCCTAGAGGCGAGAAAGTTCTGCATCCCGTCTGAGCTTACAGGCTGCCGAGGGCCGCCTCACAACCGACCTCTCACCAGGCCAGGAGATGCCAGCCGCCTGACGTAACAGGGAGTTTCAGCTGCTTCCGGGTCTTTTCGGAAGAGAGAAGCCAGCCTTGAGTACTGCGGGGTTCCAACAAAGAGCCTTATCGAGTTTGGTTGAAGAGATGAAAACGTTGCCGAACGCTTCAATCAATGTTTAATCAAAGAGTAATATTGAAAAAATATTCTTTTAACGTGTCTTTCTCCGAGTTGCCATTGCAGTTACATTTAAATAATTTCTGTAGATGAAAGATTTTTTATCATTCTTGGAGGCTTCATCAAAATATTATAAGTCAGATGTTGCATGTTTGCCGAGGTGGTGCAGGTCTCTGTCGAGGGCAGTTGTTGCATGAGGCAGAAACCAGCGTTAGAGTTTAACAAGTGGTTTATTTTGACATCCAATGCATCACTGAAAACAGTCAGGAAATGCGGATCTTTTATACACTATATGACGTCATATATCGCGTTACTATCGGCAGGCTGCGAGATTTGTCTTTGGTCAATTACCAATAGAATTCAAGTTCTGAGTTCAAGCTCTGTGCATTTGCAAGGAGCCCTTCACGTTTGTAACTGTCTCAAAGCACACGTGTGAATCTGTAAGAGAATTATCACTTTTTATTCATTTGATCGTCTGGTTGTTGGTGTTAGGTAAATTGCTATGATTATGACAAGAAAGTATTAATAAATATAGTAGAAATAATCATACAAATGTCAGAATTTCTTAGTTTAGTATTATTCAAAAATCTGTTCACTTTTGACCCAAATTTACCTTGGAGAAGCTTCACCGTGTCCTTGCCAGATAAGACAGCGAAGACTGGAGGAAGACATGGCGTTTGCCGTAATTGTAAATTTGCGTAAGAATCAAAACTATCGTCTCACCGCACATACGCAAGAGATGAATAAGTCAAAACTTATAGTCAAGTCACGTATCTATCTCTTATGGAGACACGAATATCAAAACAATTCAACGGCCTTCGCTGAGACAGACAGACAAACAGGCTGGCTATGCTGCGCTGGCACGGGCTGAAATAATACGCTTTTCATATGAGATTAATATTAGAAATAAGATTTAAGTTATTAGAATTAAGTTATTCAATTTAAGTTATAAAAATATCTTTCAGTAGACGTTTGTATATTTTCGCAACTCATATACTGTGTGTGTGTGTGTGTGTGTGTGTGTGTGTATGTGTATGTGTGTGTGTATATATATACCCCAGTAAATTTGGCTTGTTTGGTTCACTGTGAAACATCCAATGAGTGAAACGTAGGCTGACCAACATCGTCCTGTAATGTCAGGGAACACCTTTGAAATCCGTCGCAGTGCACGAATGTACACAACCATACGATAATCCCATCATATCATATAAAGTTGGTGATCACCATCATCCTTTTGGCATCAGCGCGAGTTCACTAGCAAAATAATAACATCTCTCCGTGAATTGGCACCTGAAGGGCGACTCCACCACTGTGTTATTTCAGTTGTGAATGCGAGATCGCACTGAATTGTCGCGTGTCGAAAACGTGTGTACAATACGTAGCATCGGCCGGTAAAAACAAAATAAAGATCTGTACCAGCAATTAAAAAACAAAAGCACAACAGTGTGTTCCCCCTCCCCCAGACTGGTGTGGTCATACTGCAGCCCCTGAGATGTTAAGGGCAGGGATTGTGCTTGTTGCTCTGCAAGTGATTCCAGTATTTCACCAGCTCGCTAGGCTGGACCTGATGGGCAGTGATCAGGTGACTGTATCTGCAGCTGGAGTAAGGCACTATCCAGTTGTTGAAGAGGAACTTGCTGGGTGGTGGCACTGGGTCGATCCGCAGCTTGGCCAGGCAAATCCCGACGTACACGTCCTCAAGGTGCAGGATGGGAATACTCAACGAGGCGTAGTAGATTTTCCCCGCCATGTCCCCGGAGAAGACGTACCCGGTCCCGGAGCAGAAGGTGGGGTACCTTTCGTAGGGGTAAATCTCTGGGGGCATGTAGTGCTTGCTGTCCTTGTTGCGAATGGGAGCGTCGTCTCGAATCAGGTAGCCGGTGAAGTAGTTCAGACGAGGTGGCGTGTTTGGTTTTAGCAGCTTTTGAATGAGATGTTCCGTGTTGACGAACACGTCGCTGTCCGTTTTCATCACGTAACGGGCGTGTGGGCAAAACCGAGCAACCCAACTCATTCCCATCAACACCTTGAGGGTGAGGTTGTGGTAGGTGTCCATGAAGTCCTGCTGGATGATGTCGTGGTACTGCTGACTTTCCTCCTCGATGGAGCTCTGCGGATAGGCGTCGGGCTTCTGTCCCAGAAGAAAGAGGCGTACGAAGCCGTTCTCGTTGCCCCAGGTCCGCCTGATGGCATCTCTAGCCTCCAGTTGCCTCGGCTCGACCGTAATCAGCAGAACCAGGAACGGAGGGCTGCCGGTACACTTCAAGGGTTCGTTGAGAAGCCAGTGGTACGGTTGGGCGGCTCCCACCCTCACGGTGTCCACCAGCGGCTTGTCTCGCAGCCAACTACCACCCTGGAGCAAATAATGGTGGCAGTAGATGAGGAAAAGGGCAAAGAGGGAGGCAAACGAGAGAAGGCCGGCTACATATGTGCGGAAGAGTGACCGCTGAACATTCCAGGTCATCTTGATGGGTGTGTTCAGCGCCTGAGGTGGACCTATGAGAGAGAGGGGGGGGGTGCGTTTCTCTGACCCTCCTCAGTGACGGACAGTCGTGAAGGCTGATGACTGATTGCTCAGACTGATGTCTCTTTCATCTAAGAATAAAGAGAGGAAGAGTGAATAATAACTCATGTACAATGACTTGCTTTCACAATAGTATGTTCAGAATACCATGCAGCACTGAAACCGTCATAATCAGACATAAATGACAAAGGAAATAAATGTACTGTTTTTTTTGTTTAACTATAAATGTCCAAAGGAGTGCCAACAATCAAATATAAATGGCGTTTGTGTGTTTGTTTAAAGATTTCAACATTTCGCTCTTTCTTTTTCACTGACTGTAGGCAAACGAGTGGGCGTGTTCTAATCGCCATCGGTCAATTTGTCAAATGCAATGCATCATGGTCTAGCTAGCCTTATCAATGGGGCTTCGACAGATAGCTAACAACGTAAGGCATGGAAGAACGTTTGACATTCGATGCATTGCCTTTGACCAGACAAGACGAATTGGCCAATGACTGTGCAGTGTGGGACACGCCCTCTCGTTTGCCTGCACTCTTTTTCACAGA
Source organism: Paedocypris micromegethes (assembly GCA_028031935.1). Taxonomy (NCBI): domain Eukaryota; kingdom Metazoa; phylum Chordata; class Actinopteri; order Cypriniformes; genus Paedocypris; species Paedocypris micromegethes. The sequence goes on along the minus strand of QKNR01013556.1, from coordinate 259,692 downwards.
CAAAGGGTTTGAGAAAAGGAAAAGCTGAATGCTTAAGTCCTTCGTTAAATAAATATACAAATGTTAATTATATTTGAGTATTGCAGTTTTGGTACCCCATTATGTATATATAGTTAAAAAGTGTAATGACTTCATGTTAACTCTCAACATGAAGTCATTTGCACGGCTTCTGGCTGTTTGTTTTCCAAGATTTGGGATAAGATTTCTTCATTTTCTAAACTGGACTGGAGAAAAAATGCAACTTTCGATCCCTATCTGCGGTAATTTCACCTAAAGGAAATCAGGACTCTTCGAAAGAGCACGGATTTATGTTTTTCCACTGGACTTTGACTACAAACCAAGAATTCTTTTTGTACTTTTCAATTTATGAACCAAATTATTAAGGGTATCAACTAGGGCTGCAACAAACGATTATTCGATTAGTCGTCGATTATTCCATTGATTAATCAGTATGTTTTGAACGATTATTCAGCTATTTCAGCAAAGGTAAAATAATAAGTTTTACCACTTATTTTATTAATAAAATCACTTCTGCTTTTGACATAATGAACTTTTGATCTTTTAATATACTTTTATCCAACTAAACAGGTCACTTTCTTTAAGTTTTCTGATTTTGTCCAACTCAAATGACACACAAATGCTCTCTACGCACACGTTTGGTACACATTTTGCTCCAATCCAAAGAAAAAAAGAAATGATTAGCTGCATTGCAGACAATCAAGATCAATGTGAACATATCTTGACAGCAGCATCAGTTCCTTTCTTCAAGAGTTACAATTCCTTCATTTCTAAAACAAAGGTTCAGGTATTTGGTGATATTGGGGAAAGAACTTAAAGAACTTACGCAACTTAATTCCGTAATAAAAAAGGTAAATAAAAGTGTTTCAGCCGAAAATGAAAATGCTCTTTTTGGCCATTTTTGAAAAATTTCGGTTGCCGAATATTCGGTGCATCCCTATTTAAAACCATTTGCCATTGTGATATGACAACTAAATGAATAAACGACTTTATTAATCCCACTAAGGAGAAATTTCTTTCATTGTTCAAGTATCAATATAACCCCGTTTATTCAAATTCAAAAACTGAATTTCATATTTTAATAGACAGTTACAGAAAATGCACAAATTGTGCACCAACCATTATTTATTTACTATTTAGTTCTGTTTATTTAAATGTGAGAAAAGTACAGTTAAAATATATTTGAGTAAACTTTGATTGCGCCTGAATAATTGATTTGTTTTCTTTATACAGACTAATGCATCAGAACCCAGACCAACATGTGTCGTGTTTGGACCCCGAATGTTACGACACTTTCAGGACTACAGGTGCGTTGAAAATGCAACGCGCACAATGCACATAAAATCAGGCTGCAAAATCTTGTAGCTTCTTCATTATACCGTCATGCCGGATGTAGTGAGCTTGACAGAAAAAGTAGTGAGTTTATGGTTCCTCATAAAAGAAAAGAAAGTCGGAAATTTACAAACAGTAACATAATTTTCCTAGGTGATTCTTTAATAATAATAATAATGAGTATTTGTAAGGTGCTTTTCACAGTCTCAAAGCGCACATGTAAATATGTAAGGGAAATGTTGCTTTTTATTCAATTTGTCGTCTGGATTGTTGGGGTTAACTAAGTGGCTGCGGTTATGACAAGACAAAGACTTTAAATGTAAGTAATAAAAAGTTACACAGACATAAGAGGAAACCAATAAGGTAGAATTTGGAATTAATAGCATTGTGTGGCACCCGCAGGTACCCGTGCGCCAAATTTTCTTTCGCCAGACTACCGCGTCTTAATTTCCTGCAGCGTGTAAACGCATGTTAAATGCATCTTCATTGCGTCCTCTTCCCCTTTAATGGCGTCTGCTTCGCGGGTACCGTATTTTAGACGTGATTGTGTCGCGATCAGGACGCGGAGGGCTGTGTGACCGGGTCTTTATGCAAATACGAGAAGCAGACGATGGTGATCACGTGGCCACCTGCTCACAAGACCTTCTTGTTGTATTGATCTACGATCGATTATGAATATTGAAACCAACTCGATCGAGGCTCGAGCTGTGTCAAATTCGCATTTTTTTCATTTTGCTGTCACCCCCTGGGATTGGTGTCACCCCCCGCACCCCCCTAGCAACGCCACTGAATCCACTTCCTTCCAGAAAACCCTACTGGGATGATTGAGCTGCTGGTATCAGGATCTGGTACCAGGTTCCAGATTGGAACCAGTTGAGAAAGTCCCAATTGTCTTTCGGTCTCATTTCATCAGTGTCCATGACACCCTTCAGTTGTCTGAGAACTTCAAGTCCTTTTTCAATGTCGTTAGTGTTCTTTTGGCAAAGGGATCAATTGAATGTGGGACAAGGGTTTCATTGGGACATTCATAGTGACTTGGAAAAATCTTGTTTGTGAAGTGGTGTTCTGGAACGCATGGAGCACGACTCTCCACTGCTGAGTTGACAGCTCGAAGATCTTGAATCATTCGCCAACTTTGTGAATCAGCCTTCTTCACTGGAAAGGTAGGGGTGTTGCATTGAGACAACGGAGATTCAATGAGGATTCCAGCTTGAGTCCTATCTTGGATGACTGGTGCAATTCCCTGGCTCGCTTCGTTCTTGAGAGGATATTGTGGTATTCTTGGGCGGTAATCTGTCTTTGGTCTTATCTTCACAGGTGTTGCTGTGGTCATCAGGCTGACGTCCGTCTTTCCCTGAGACCAGAAGAATGTGGGCACTTCTGAGAGTCTGGGGTCCACATCCAGGGCAACACATCGCAATTCTTCAGTGTTGATTTGGTTGGCGATGGGTGGCTTGAGGTGTTGCTGGTATGAGCTGGCCTTTTCACCACTAGGTGTCAGTCCACTGTTGGCTTCCTCTTCACGTCGGACTCTGTACTCGGAAGACACCTTCATCATCCTTCTGTCGACAGTTTGTGATCTTGGTGTAGCCGGCACTTCCGTGCAGGTGGTCTCTGATTCTCTCCATCAGCAGTCTCACTTGGTCTGTTAGAGCTGCGCTGAGAGGCTGTAGGGGAGCTCCTTCTGCTGTCATTCACTCGTCCACAATTTTGTTCCAGCGATGACGCATTGCTTGTCGGCAGACTTGAAGTGCTTCTGGTCCGTTGAGGAGTTGAGAGCAGATTAGGTCTTGTAGATTAGATTGCCATCAGTCCAAGTCCATCAATGGCTTGTCTTCTTTCGTCTGTGGTCCATCGTCGATAGGCCAGTAGAAAGCGCTGTTGATCTCTTCCAACTCCGAAGTTTGGATTGGCCACTTCAATGGCTGGGTAGGCCTCCCCAAATTCCATTGCGTGGTGCTGTTTGTTGGCTCTCGGCCACTGGGCGCGGCTCTTCCTGTTGTTGTGTCTGCTGGGCTGCTTTGCTGAGTTGTTGCGCACTGGCTTGCATCCTCACGGCTCTCGGAGAGGGGTGTGGTCACCTGGATCATTTCTCAGAGAAGCCATAGCAACAGCAATAAACAATTTTTTTTCTTATCTCTCCGCTTGTCTTGTCTTGCGTCAAGCCACGTCTTTGCCTCATCGATCTGAAGTGGAACTTCGAAGTTTGAGATGTGTTCTGTCGTCACAGTCAACCCTGCACTTTGTCAAAGCACTTTGACAAAAGCACTTTGTCAAACTTAATGCAAACGTGACATTTAACTAGGTTATTTTTTGTTCGTTTTTTAAATAAATGGGTGAAAAGCAATGCTAAGTCTGTCAGTGTTGTCGACTTACGTGTTTGATGCTCTATTTCGGGTGTGGCTGCCGTCCAGGTGGTCCAGGAAACGCAGACTTTTCCAGACGCGAGGTCCTGACCTCGTAGATGGGTTTTGTTTCTTCAAATCTTTGTCCAGGATTGTCGTCGTCCTCGGCTTGGCTTCCTAGATTCTCCTGTTGGCAACCATCTGGTCTCTCCAATCTTATCTCGCTTTACTTATTCTAAAAACAAGACTTCAACACAGGATTTGAGAAAGTCTTTCGCTCTTCGTTCCGTCTCTCTCTTAACGTCTCTTCCTTCTTTCTATTTCTCCCACACTCCCGTTTATTAAAAAGTCATAAAGATTAGCAAAGTTCAGCATTAGCAAATCACAGCGTGACACGTCAGAGAGCTAGAGATAAAACAGTGTTCCTCCCTTGCAACCTTCAAGGTTTCTCCCTCAAAAGGTTTCTCACATTCAGACAATGAACGCACACACATTTAACAGAAAGGTTCAAAGGAGTTAACGGTTCAAAACAGCTAACTGTTCAAACTCAGATAAGAAGTTCTGCAAAAGAGGTCTGTGAGTTCTCCAAGGCTTCACACACACACACACGGACAATGCATATGCCCATAGAAAATGATAAGAAATCAATGTATTAAATCATTGTAAAAGCATTTTAAGCCTAATAAACTCAACACATTTAATCAAACACCTTTTTATAAACGTGTGTGGTTTAGACGTTTGAAAACTTGGAGAAAAGCTGATACACCTTGTGTGATGAGGCTGCGTCAGATATGTCACGGAAACACGCAACAAATGATAAGATAACAGATGATAAGATCTTCATCACATTGAACCGCTAGAGATCGGAGATGCTTTTTGGTCGATGCGTCCCGTTGACAGACAGACGCGCTTCTTCTTATGAACACGGTTTGCCGCGTCACTGTCTGAGCCAAACAGTTTCTGCATCGGTCACATGACTCGCAAAGCCACACGCGCACCGACACCGGGGTTGTTCAGGAGAGGAGTGACAAAAACAAAAAAAAAGTAAAAAAAAAAAAAAAAAGGAGTGAAACATAGAAAAAACAAAGCATTAGGGAAACTTGAAGTGCCATAATAAAAGATTCTGACAGTTTAGGAGGTGCAGGTGTGATTCGGTTCCGAGCACTAAACTAGGCAGCCTTTCTATACGATTTTATTAACGTATTATAACAGGTCAATATATGCTTCCTGCAGAGCCGCGTCCAGAAGCTCCACAGGGAGCGCCAGCTGCAGCCAGGGTAGTGTGTGATGTCACTCTCGCCGCCGTGATGTCATCAGGGTCATGGATCAGGGGTCACTGCACTGAGCTGATGCCACACTACACCTGGGCTTCTTAACCTTTTTGACCTCAGGGCCCAAATTGTCCACGTCAAAGTGGTTGTAGTGGTGTGACCTAATGTAAAGGCCCGTGTTGGGTCTGAAACCCTTAATCGGTTCGTTGGCAGAGCTGCTGTAACTATAGGGTGAGCGAGCCTCCTCTTCTCCCCGGACTTGTCCTCTTTTTACCTCGTGTGCGGGGCGTCCGGACGGGTTTTATAAGTTCACGAAAATGTCCGGGTTTCACGCTTCTTCAAAGGACCACGACACGATCGCCAACCGTGCTTTAAATTAATTGAGAATTGAACCGCGCGTCTCGTTTTGAAACAATTTTTTTATGTATATATATTTTTAAAGCAGCATCTCATGCGAATCATCTCACGCGCATTTTATGAAGACGTCACATTTTCAACTTTTGATTGGGTGATACGCGATGGCATCGTTAGTTTGATTGGTCTTTGTAACTGTCTGTGAGGAGGGCGGGGCTTAGAGAGAGAGAGAGAGAGAGAGAGAGAGAGAATTCAAATGGCTGATGCTTTTTCAGGTTAACTCCTCGCGTCTTAATGTTTCAGAGCTTGTTTATTAGGTCAGACACAAAAACATTAATTTATTACCTGAAACGTTATAGTTAATATATTAATAACCAACGTAATGCGCATGTAACGAAAATGAGCTAATAAATTTGAAACTTTCTATATGTGTCATATAAATTATTCCCACTAATATTGCTCACTAATAGAAAGATATTATAGTTGTTAGTTGTTAATATTTCATATTAATAATGACTTAATCAAATTATTATTCATTATATATATTATTTATTTATTTAAAGAGTCCAGGACTATTATTTTGTTACAGACGTAAGTTTTTACAGATTACATTTTAGTCTAGTTAGTTAAGTTAGTTTTGCAGCATTAAAGCACATGACCTCCGAGAAGCCCGTCTGAATTAGTCTCGAGGCCGCGCCCGTTCTCCTCTTTTTTGGAAATTATAATATGGTGTCACCCTTAGTAATTATTTAAAATAAATCACACAACACGGTAGGCAATTTGTGAAAACATGTCAAACTGACCTCTCTTCGTATTTCAAGCGTGCTCAATATTAAAGGTTTAAATATGAAACCTAACAGGCTGCAACATCGCGATTTTAGATGAAAACAGCGGGAATAATGACGCAATGCAAAAACATTCAAATTCATAGGTTCGGTTAAACTTTCCCACAGCTTGACACCAAAAAAGCTGTCAAATGTGTCGAGTATTTTTACGTCTGTCCAGTGAGTAATAATAAGTATTAAACATGGCTGATGCTTCTCCGGGTTAAACGCGCTTTTAATGTTTCTGAGTGTGGGAGATTTCTGTAATCCAGACTCTCTTTATTTAGACGGTAAAAAAATATTTGGTTCAGAGTGTCGGCTGTAGATGAGAGACTAGTTATCTTACTCGAGCCGAAACCTCCCTTCTCCAGCTTTGTCAGAGCAAGGTCACACACACACACACACACACACACACACACACACACGATTTTTTTTTAATTTTTTTTATTATGATTTTTCTATACAATTTTATTTACTTATTATAACAGGCTAATATTCCACAGTTTAGGCGCTAATTTAGGTTCTTCTTTTTTGTGCCGTTTTAGATTTTTTTTTCCTGCAAAGAATTTGAAGATCGCAAACGGAAAAAAACCAGCAACAATTCAAGCGTTTTATAGAAACCTACGTTGGCTATTTTTGCCACGAATGCAAACGTGTAGAGGTCATGACCTTCATCTGTTTGTTTTAAGAGCGTTTGCAGCAAAAACCAATACATTATATATTATAATATATGAATATAATACGAATATATATCAAGAACGTGTTTCTTTTGTAAGGCGTTACTCCCAACACTGGATCACACACACACACACACCCCTTTGATGCGGATTGTTAGTTTTACTCCAACAAAAAGGTTGAATGTGTTTATTACATGGTTATGATGCGGTCCTGGCCATCGTGCTGAAGACTGAGCGAGGGTCTGAAACTCTGCAGGACCTTCAGGAAGTGCTGCTGCTTGACACACGCCACAGAGAATCCCTCCGCACGCACCGCCTCCAGACACGCCTGACACACACACACACACACACCAATCAAAAAAACATCCTTTATTGATGCCGTATTCACGCAAATATAAGCACCTGCTTTTTTAGGCACAAAATTGAACTTTTTTTTTTTTTTTTTTTTAATTAACGTTTCTGGTTCAAGTACATTAATATTCTCTTAAAATAAACTACTTTCCATTATTCAACAAACCTCACTTGTGACTCGTATCATTTCGATATCATTTACGTGAATAATAGAGGACAAAAAGTCGATTCTAGTGGTCAGGACTTCATTTCCCAAGATCCTTTGCTCTCCAGTCAGACTCCGTCCATGCCCAGAGCAATTGTTTAAAAAATGGAGGCTTATATTTACACACATTTGTGAGATTGGCGATTATAAGCACCCCGCAAGATTTTGACTGTCGAAAATTTAAAAAAAAAAGGGTGCTTGTATTCCAGTAAATACGGTATGTAGGATTGACAGTTATCTGTTCTCAGCCCCTCAAATAGAAAAAAAACACAAAAATTGACACAATAAATAAATAGACAATTGAATAAACTAAGGGCTAAAGGCCTGATAAAGCTGCGGATACACAAAGATATATATATAATTAAAAAATTGAATACACAACCCTTTCACATTGATTAAACAATATTTGTTTAATCAATGTGAATGGGTTGTGTTTTCAATTTGAGAGAGAGAGAGAGAGAGAGAGAGAGAGAGAGATGCAGAGAGAGAGAGGGAGAAAAACAAACAGATAGACAGAGAGAGCAAGAGAGTGAGAAAGAGAGACAAAATATATATATATATAGAGAGAGAGAGAGAGAGAAGGGAGAGAAAATAGAGACAGTGAGAGAAGTGACAAGAGATATAGATATATAGATATCTATTAGACAATAAGCGAGAGAAGAGTGAGAAGAGGAGAGGATAGATAGATAGATAGATAGATAAATAGATAGAAGAGAGAGGAGAGAGAGATCGAGAAAGAGCGTATGAGCAAGGGACAGAGTGAGAGCGGAGAGCGAGATAGATAGAGAGAGATAGACAGATAGATAGAAAGCGAGAGAAAGAGAGAACAGACAGAGAGAGGAGAGTGAGAAGAGGAGAGAGAGAATGATATAGATAGATAGATAGATAGATAAGAGACAGAGAGACAAAGAGAAAAGTCGAGAAAAGACATAGGGACAGAGTGAGAGCGAGAGAGAGCTTGAGAGAGAGAGAATGAGAGAGAGAGAGACAGATGGATGGAGGGAATAGAGGAGTGATGAGGGGGGCGTGGCACTGCCTCTCTACACGGTGTTCCACATCAGCGCCGGTGAAGAGCTCCGCCTCCTCAGCCAGACGCTCCAGACACACGTCCTGATGCAGCGGAGTAGCCGCGGTGCAGACGCGCAGCACCTCCACACGCCCTGACACACACACAGGTCAGAGGTCACGGGGCGTGTGAGGGGGCGGAGACTCTCACCTGGCGGTCCGGAGGCGGGACGTGAATGATGCGGTCCAGACGACCGGTCTCAGCAGCGCCGCATCCACAGCATCAGGACGATAGTCGCCGCCACAATCAACACGCCTGTGTGACACGACTCCAGCTAACACACACAACACACACACACACACACACATAAGCCCCGCCCATCTCTCTCTCTCTCTCTCTCTATCAGTCTCTATCCCATATCTCTTTACCATTGCTCCTCTCTCTATCTCTCTCCCCATCTCT
>QKNR01013556.1:238819-250506 GCA_028031935.1 Paedocypris micromegethes | reverse complement strand
GCAAGAGAGTGAGAAAGAGAGACAAATATATATATATATATAGAGAGAGAGAGAGAGAAAGGGAGAGAAAAAGAGAGACAGTGAGAGAGTGACAAAGATATATAGATATATAGATATCTATCTAGACAGATAGACAGCGAGAGAGAAAGAGTGAGAAAGAGGGAGAGAGAGATAGATAGATAGATAGATAGATAGATAGATAGATAGATAGATAGATAGATAGATAGACAGAGTGAGACAGAGAGACAAAGAGAGAAAGTGAGAGAAAGACATACAGGGACAGAGTGAGAGCGAGAGAGCGAGATAGATAGAGAGAGATAGACAGATAGATAGACAGCGAGAGAAAGAGAGAGACAGACAGATAGAGAGAGAGAGTGAGAAAGAGGGAGAGAGAGATAGATAGATAGATAGATAGATAGATAGATAGAGAGACAGAGAGACAAAGAGAGAAAGTCAGAGAAAGACATACAGGGACAGAGTGAGAGCGAGAGAGAGCTTGAGAGAGAGAGAATGAGAGAGAGAGAGACAGATGGATGGAGGGAATAGAGGAGTGATGAGGGGGGCGTGGCACTGCACCTCTCTACACAGGTGTTCCACATCAGCGCCGGTGAAGAGCTCCGCCTCCTCAGCCAGACGCTCCAGACACACGTCCTGATGCAGCGGAGTAGCCGCGGTGCAGACGCGCAGCACCTCCACACGCCCCTGACACACACACAGGTCAGAGGTCACGGGGCGTGTGAGGGGGCGGAGACTCTCACCTGGCGGTCCGGAGGCGGGACGTGAATGATGCGGTCCAGACGACCCGGTCTCAGCAGCGCCGCATCCACAGCATCAGGACGATTAGTCGCCGCCACAATCAACACGCCTGTGTGACACGACTCCAGCTGAACACACACACACACACACACACACACATAAGCCCCGCCCATCTCTCTCTCTCTCTCTCTCTATCAGTCTCTATCCCATATCTCTTTACCATTGCTCACTCTCTCTCTCATCTCTCCCCATCTCTCTCTCACTTCCCCACCTCTCTTCTCTCTCTATCTCACTCTCTTTCCCATCTCTCTTTCTCTATCAGTCTCTATCCCATATCTATCTTTCCCATTGCTCTCTCTCTCTCTCTCTCTTCTCTCTCTCCTCCCCCTCTTCAGATTACTGGAGAACACGATACAAAAACTGGGTTTTCTTTGGATGTTTTTATCTTTGGATGCAAGTACAAGAAGGAATGGCTGAGAGAGTGTGTGTGCTTGCAAACTTTTTAATCGGGCAGGCGAACGATCCAATCAGAAACTCCCATTACTACATGAAATCAGGGAAAGACGTGAATTTGTTGGCAATGCTCAAGGCTTCAGTGGAGACGAGTTCACCTACTGCACACACACCCAAAACATGGACTGTTTGTGAGAGAAAAATTGTTTTTAATTGGTGAAATTGCATTTTGAGGTTTTATTGGGTTTTTAAAATGTTGTCATTTTTTACATGAAATAAACAGGGTATTTAAATGTCTGTCTCTTTCTATCTGTCATCTCTCTATCCCATCTCTCTTTCTCTCTCTCTCTCTCTCTCTCTCTCTGTCTCTCTCTATCCCATCTCTCTCTCTCTCCCTCTATCCTCTCTTTCTCTCTCTCTCTCTCTCTCTCTCTCTGTCTCTCTCTATCCCATCTCTCTCTCTCTCCCTCTATCCTCTCTCTGTCTCTCTCTATCCCATCTCTCTCTCACTCTATCCTCTCTCTCTCTGTCTGTCTCTATCCCATCACTCACTCTCTCTCACTCTATCCTCTCTCTGTCTCTCTCTATCCCATCTCTCTCTCACTCTATCCTCTCTCTCTCTCTGTCTGTCTCTATCCCATCACTCTCTCTCTCTCTCACTCTATCCTCTCTCTCTCTATCCCATCTCTCTCTCTCTCTCCTCGTCTCTCTCTCCCTCCTCTCTCTCACTCTCTCTCTCTCTCTCTCTCTCTCCTCTTTGTCTCTCTCTCTCGCCATCTCTCTCTCTCTCTCTCTCTCTCTCTCTCTCTCTCTCTCTCTCAGCATCTCTCACCTGTCTCAGTCTGCTCTGGCTCTCATCTTCTCCTCCCTCCAGCTCCAGTCTCTTCCCATCCTCCCGGCGTCTCTCCACGGCTCGAAGGCCGACTCCGTCCAGCTCGGTCAGCAGCACGGCCAGCACCTGCGACTGGACCCCGGCCGAGCGCTCGCCCACCATGCTGTCTATCTCGTCCAGGAACACGATGGAGGGCGAGCAGGCGCGGGCCTGAGCAAACAGCTGGAAGAAGAGAGAATACGCTTGAAAAGGCTTTAAACGATTCATATTAATTAGGGCTGTCAAAGTTAACGCGTTAACTCGTGCGATTCATTACATTTCGTACATCGCGTCAAATTTTGTGTTGATTTTTGTCAAGTGTTTATTTTGTGTTGAGTTGACATTAATGTACATTTTACACTTCAATATTCAATATTACAAGAGTCTATACCTGTTCATGTCATTAATAATTGTTGTAACACTAAAGAATTATTAATAACAAATCATTATTATTATTTGTGATTTAATCGCGATTCATTTGGTTGAGGAAGTGCGATGAACTAGTTAAAAAAATGTAATCGTTTGACAGCCCTGATGTTAATAAAAAATAAGTAAAATAACGTAATAAAGCTTGAGCTGCGAATGAGAGGTCAGGTCGACATTTGTGTGTGTGTGTGTGTGTGTGTGTGTGTGTGTGTGTGTGTGTGTGTGTGTTGCTGAATCAGATTATTGAAGAGCTGGAACCTTGAAGCACGTAGATGTGATATCTTGGCTCGTATGATATATCCAACATAGGACATTCTGCTTTTCCCCCCGTCCTCTAATTATATTGACCATATTTGGTGATTTTTTACTGATGTCCAATCGTAATTGGTCCACATCGGGACACTAGCAATTTATGGCCCATTAAAGCAGTAGAAATTTGCGTAACGAGAAATGATTTGTCGTGAAAATTCCTCAGCTGATTTCAAACATATTAATTTTACACTCAACTGAAAAGCGTAGGGTTATCTATATGCTAAAGCTTACACAGAATTAGTGAATTTAGTTAAATAAACATTTTCAAAGAAACTTGCTAAAAATGTTGTGGATATTTTGTTTTCATCTCTGCTACACAAATTGTGCATTGAATTTTTCAGCAATTAATATTGTGACTTGTATCCTTAGCCTCTTAGTTGTCACCACAAAAAATGCTTAATTCTACCAGAAATATAATTCTAAATGTGATCTACTAGTATTTATAAGTTTCAAAGTTCTAGTTTCTAAATTAACTTTAATCATCGTGTTGTGTGTTTTATTTCTTATAGGGCTGAAAACTAGTTAATCGCACTTCCCTGACCAAATTAATCGCGATTAAATGACTGAAGCTTGTAAGATTGGACATTGAGGTATAATATGTTATTTAATGTAAACTCTTAACACTAAATAAACACTCGTTTAAATACTGGAATATAATTTGGAATAGTTTTTGTTCAATTTGCAATGTATTGTCTTTGTTTTTTAACCCTCCGAGGTCGAAAGATAAAAGAGATAAAACACACAAAAAAGTGTATTTTGGTCTTACATATAAGTGTTATACATCAATTGAAAGTTTGAAGTCCATATTTCTTTAAGTAATAATAATAATACTAAGTGTGTTTTGCCTTCTCTTTGTCAGCTGAAAACAAACTGTAACCTAATAAATACTTATCACACTAACAATGAAACACTTGTCTCACTCTAACACGAAACAAGCTTAGAATGTCTCTTTTTTAAAACAAGTGTGAGTAAACGCAGTGTTGTCTGTTTATCTAATCACTATGAATCTAAAGCTTCGGCTGTTTGAACAGAGCAAGTTATTTGCAGTTGAAAAGGGGAAAAGTAGGTCAGTGTCGCGTAAACACTTTGCGTCTAAGTGACAACACCTGAACTCAACGACCGTGAGCTGCTGATCTTAATGAGCCGCACCTGCGCCAGCGTTTTCTCCGAGTCTCCGACGTGCGGCGAGAAGAGCTGCGCCGCGGTGAGGGAGAAGAAGCTGCAGCGAGACGCCGTGGCCGCCGCCCGCACCAGGGTGGTCTTGGCGCAGCCGGGCGGGCCGTGCAGCAGGACGCCGCGGGGGCGGGACACGCCCAGACGGGCGAAGGCTTGAGGGAAGCGCAGGGGCCACTCCACACACTGCTGGAGCTTCAGCTTCACCTCCTGCAGGCCACCCACCTGATCCCAGCGCACCGCGCCCACCGCACACGCCCCCTCACTGCTGCGCACACACGACGCACACACCTGGTGCAGCGCCGCCGAGAAGTGCTGCATCTGCACCGCCTGACACACACACACACACAGTTACATCTGTGAAACGCACCTTACAGATGCTCAGAACTTGAACACACACTACACAATACTACACACACACACACACACACACACACACGTCACTCGTGAATCTACATCACTCAGTCAAGCCCCTCTATCCCATCTCTCTGTCTCTCTCTCTCTACCTCCTTTTATCACATCTCTTTCTCTCTCTGTCTCTCTCTTTCCTTCTTTCTCTCTCATCTCTCCCTCCCTTTTCACATCTCTCTCTCTCTCATCTCTCTCCCTCGCTTTATCACATCTCTCTCTCTCCTTATCTTCCCATCCCATCTCTCTCTTTCTCTCCGCTCTCTCTCATCTCTCTCCATCTTTCTCTCTCTTCTCTCTCATTCTTTCTCTCTCTTTTTCTCTCTCTCTCTCTCATCTCTTCTCTCTCTTCTTTCTCTCGCTCATCTCACTCTCTCCCATCTCTCTAACTCTCTCTCTCTCCTCTCTTTAATTCTCTCATCCCGTCTCCTCTCTCCTCTCTCTCTCTTTCTCCTCCCTCTCTCTCTCTCGCTCTTTCTTTCTCTCACTCTCATCTCACTCTCTCTCCTCCTCTCTTCTCGTCTCTCTCTCTCTCTCCCTCTATCCTATCTCCTCTCTCTCTCTCCTCACTCCCTCTCTCTGCTCCTATCTCATCTCCCTCTCTCTACCATCTCTCTTCCTCCTTACCTCTACTCATCTCTCTCTCTCTCTCTCTCTCTCTCTCTGTCTTTATCTTCCCATCCCGTCTCTCTCTTTCTTTCCCTCTATCCCATCTCTCTTTCTCTCCCTCTATCCCATCTGTCTCTCTCTCTTTATCTCCCTCTATACCATCTCTCTCTTTATCCCCTATCCCATCTCTCTCTTTCTCTCCCTCTATCCCATCACGCTCTTTCTCTCAATCTTTCCCATCTCTCTCTCTCTCTCTCTCTCTCTCTCTCACAGTCAGTGGTGTGTCTCACCTGTGAAGAGCGCATGGCTCTCAGTGTGGCGTCTCTACAGAGCGCGCTCAGATCGGCAGCCACGTACCCGCCGCTCATCTGGGCGACGGCGCTCAGGTCCACGTCAGCGTCCAGCGGGACGTCCCGGCACAAGCTCTGCAGGATCCGCAGCCGCTGCCGCAGCGAGGGGGCGCCGATCACCACCTGAGCAACGCAAAGCAAAAGTCCTAAAGAACCGTATTTTCTGGACTATAAGCCGCACCTGTATATAAGCCGCAGCCGCTCTATGAAGGATTTTGAATTGTAAATGTACATGTGTTGTCAAAAGTATCGATATTTCGATAAGTATCGATAGATTCGATACTGAAAAATCTGAAACGATACAATACTGTGATCCAAAAATATCGGTACTATTTGCGCTTCCGGGTCTTCAACGTCGCGCGTGCGCACGAAGCCGATGGCGGCGGCAGATCATTGTACAACTGCTGATACTAAATCGCGCAAACACCTCGCGAACCGAGACACAGACGTGTAGAACGAATTTCGGGAAGTTAGTAACTGTTTTCATTATTAACACGTATGTTATGAAGTCCCGTTTTGCCCCGTTAACGCAGTGAAATGCAACTTATACGCGCGGTCGACCGAAATAGAACATATTTTACTCAGAACAGTGCGCGGATATTTCACCCTTTCTCTCCAAAATAAACAGCAGAGACACACGCGCGGTAATTGAATTAACATTTATGACGCAAACTAAATACTTTCAGACAACGGCACAAGCTAATCTGGTGCTGCTGCTCCGCTCTCTCTCTCTCTCTCTCTCTCTCACTCACACACACACACACGCACACACTCACACACACACGCACACACACTCACGCACACGCTTCTCTGTGGCGCGGGGCTTCACAAATAAACGATACACACGGTGGATTTCGAACGTAGTATATATTCCCAAAGCAGCAGTCAGCATTAGCGTTATCTTCTTGGGAGCACTGTGACATCTTTGCCTTTTTCTTTTCTTTTTTTTCAGTAATCATGCGAAGTACATTTGAATTTATTGAGAGTACTGTAGGTGTCTATGCGCTGATCAATAATGATGTTTAATTAAATCCCGAATCTAAATCAGTTTATATAAATACTGCTGTTCAACTCTGGTTGATTTAAGCAGATCTCTACCACAAAATACCAACTGGTATATTAATACAAGTTCGACAAGTAAGCTTATTCATTTTAAATAATTCATCTAACAATAAAAACATACAAAAATATTTCAAAATTTGTAATATTTCTTTGAAAGCACCATGAATCTGCAGTGAAAACTCACTCAGATCCTTCTACCACAAGACCAGCTTTAAAAAAAACAAACAAACAAAACAAATAAAATATTGTACTCGTGTACTTTTAGAGCTCCTACCAAATTCAACTCAAAAAGCTTTTAGAAGTTGAGATTTTTTTTTTCTTCTGGAAAATTTTAATGTAATGCAGTTTTATTTATGTATGCACTTTATTTTCTTGGGATTCCTCATTCAGACACATTTTCATGTTCCAGTCTTGTTATGTATTTTTTTTATAACGAAAAAAGAAAATAAAGGCCCTAAAATTGTTGCGGTATTTCCCCGTGGTATCGAAAATGGTATCGAGTGTCGATACTTTTTTCAAGTATCGTATCGAATTGCTATTTCCAGTATCGTGACAACACTAAAATGTACATGTGTGTAACTAAATAGATCCTTTCCTAACCTGTCTTTTAACACGGCAGCAACTTTGCTGATTAAAACGGGACAGAACAAAAAGAGAAAATAAACGGTATCTATTGTATTTATCTACATTATCAAAAAATCAGCAGAATAGCCGCACCTGTGTATAAGCCGCATGGTTCAAAACCTATGAAAACAGAAAATACGGTATATAAAAAGGAGTCGTAAAGTATAGTCCTAAAAAGGGAAATATTTACAGTTACACCGTCAATAAAAACATTCAATAAAAAGTTAAAATACATATGTTTTATTGAATATATATATTAGTCTGCGAGAGTGCGAGAGCTTGTCAGAAACTAAAACTAACGGTGTCTAAAACGCGAATCCCCCCCGTCCGGTTGATACTCTGCCGTGCGCAAACATTTAAATATTATAAAGGAAAGATGATCTCGCATACTTCTGTCGTATTTTTGAGCGCCGTCCTCATTTAAATGAAGGGGAAACGCATGGTCTCGCGTGATTTCGCGCAGCGGTCCCGTGCGAGTTGTTTAGAAAATAAACAGGGAGAATGAGTGAGGAAACACAACGGTAAAGTAAGTCTGATAACAACTCGGACATCAGACTGCCTGATAAAGGATTTTATTCTGATGTGTGTGTGTGTGTGTGTGTGTGTGTTTACTGCGGTTTCAAACCAGATGACGACACTCGGTAAACCACACACAGCAAACATCTACAGTTGAGGACACAATTATTAGCCCCGCCTACAAAATAATCTGTGTTTGATAAGCGTTTCAAAAGTGCTTTTAAACAGCTCATCATTGTGTCCTCAACTGCACATAATACTGTACTTTGGAATGATTGTTTTTATTACGCTTAATGGTGATTTTCTTTCTTTTCAACATTACTTTTACATTACATTATATTTTTCATTATATTGATGTTTGATAGCCAGATTCTCAGGCTTGACTATTTAAAATAATAAAGTATCCAGAAAGAATCGTGATTCTCATTTTATCCCGAATCGTGCAGCTCATTGGACCAAATGAACCGCAGTCTCGGTGTGAAAGCAGCCTGAGATCAAGAATAAGGGGGCGTGGCCTCACCTCTCGGTCGAAGCGTCCGGGTCTCCTGAGCGCCGGGTCCAGAGCGTGGGGTCGGTTGGTGGTGCCGACGATGACGAGACCTTCAGCGCCGCCGAGGCCGTCCATCAGGGTCAGCAGCTGCGCCACCAGCCGCGCCTCAGGAGCGCCCGAGCGCCGCGGGCACAGCGACTCCACCTCGTCCATCAGCAGCAGGCACGGCCCCGCCCCCGCCGCCGCCGCCCGCGCCTCAGCGAACACCCGCCGCAGGTTCTCCTCGCTCTCGCCGGGCCGCGCCCCCGTCACCTCCGCCCCGCCCAGGGTCAGCAGGGTGGCACCCAGGTCTCCGGCCACACGCCGCACCAGCGCGCTCTTGCCCACGCCCGGCGGCCCCATCAGCAGCAGCCCGCGGGGGCAGGGCAGCGCCAGGAGGCGGAGCGTGCCCGGGTAGCGCAGGGGGAGGCGGAGCATCTCCGTCAGGGAGGCGTAGACGTCCTCCAGCCCGGCCAGCGGGGGGGCGACACGCCCAGGGGCCCGTCTGACCCGCCCCACCCCGCTGACCTCCACCCGGGTCACGCCCGTCACCACGCCCGTGCTCCGCCCGCCCGACAGCTTCTCCACCAGCACGCACTCGACCTCTGACCCCGGCAGCCGCACCACGTGACCCTGCTGCACGTACACGCCCTCCAGCAGGGGGCGGAGCATCGCCTCCGAGAGCGGCCTGTCGGCTCCGCCCCGCACGAACGCCCGCACGGTCACGGCCGACAGACGGGGGCAGCTGATTGGCTGCACATGCTCCTCCTGTAGGCGGAGTCCGACGAGCTCCTGGCCATCCAGCTCGGGGGAGGCGCAGAGTGGGCGGACCTGCAGGAATAGAGAGACAGACAGATAGATAATTATGGATGATAGACAGACAGACAGATAGATGATAGACAGACAGACAGACAGACAGACAGACAGACAGAGAGAGATAGAGAGATAGATAGATAGATAGATAGATAGATAGATAGATAGATAGATAGATAGATAGATAGATAGATAGATAGTTTGATTTGCAGTAAGACAGATGGAATGATAGAGACCGGTAGATAGATTTACAGACATACAGACAGATGGATGGATGGATATGTAGATAGACAGACAGATAGATATTGTAGATAGATAGACAGACAGACAGACAAGACAGACAGATAGATTGTTTGATTTGCAGTAAGACGGATGGATAGATTTACAGACATACAGACAGATAGACAGATGGATGGATGGATGGATGGATGGATGGATAGATAGATAGACAGTCAGATAGATACAGACAGACGGTAGGATTGATAGACAGACAGACAGACAGACAGACAGAGAGACAGATAGATAGATAGATAGATAGATGGATGGATGGATGGATGGACGGATATATAGATAGACAGACAGACAGACAGACAGACAGATAGATAGAGAGATCTCCGCTCCAGCTGGGGGGAGGAGCAGAGTGGGCGGACCTGCAGGAAGCCCTCGGCCAGGTCAGGGCGGGGCCAGGCGCTGCAGAGGCAGGAGGCGTCTCGGAGGCGGAGCCTGAGTGGTGATCCCAGACGCAGACCCAGCCTCCGCATCAGAGCCGGACCCAGGCGGCAGCGCTGAGTGTCCCGGTCCCTGTCCTCCGCCCGCACCACCAGCAGATCCACACCACCCGCCATCTGACCACGACACAGGAAGCTCAGCGCCGGCAACTACAACTATGTGTTTTGGAATTGCACATTCTATTTTTCACACTCGTCACAATTGCACCGTTGTGTTTGTGCACAACCTATAATTGTCGTTTCTTTGCTTTTGTTCTCTTTGATGTTTGCGTTTTTTCCTTTACTCTAGTCTCTTAAATTCTCCCATTCTTTTATGTTTTTTTGCTGCTGCTGAACACAAATATTTCCCCTAGTGGGATTAATAAAGTCTTATCTATCTATCTATCTATCTATCTGTGTCCCTGTGTCTGTCTGTCTATCTATCTATCTATCTATCTAACTGAACTTCTACTACATTTCTACGCGAGCAGAACGTTTCTTCTTGTTTTGGTTGAGTTTTAGGTAACAGGTGTTTTTCTTTTCTTAAAATAAATTGCATTCAATTTTTTTTAATTCATCCTTTATAGTTTGGTCACACTTTTTTTTTTCTTCATTTTAAATCACTTTTTCTTTTAGCATCATTAATTTATTTATAATAATTATTTTTGTAAATTGTATGTATTATTATTGTTATTATTCTTATTCTTAGGAGTAGTAGTAGAAATGTTCAACTTTATTTCACAATCTTGTGATGCAAACTCCAGATTTGCAGTACTGATATGAATTATTATTCTAATGCATTAGCCAATGATGACTGTGAATAAATGTGAATTTGTCATACATGAAATATACGCCATTTACCACAAATACATTTTAAATCATTGACATTTTTTCATTTAAAATCACAATTGTTTTATCCCCATTTATATATTTGTAAATTGTATTTATTACTATTATTATTATTATTATTATTATTAATAATAAATTCTCAGACATGATGCCTGAGAATAAATATGATTTAATACCGTTTATTTGGAAAAATATTACATTTACCACACAAAAAAAATCATCATTTACATTTGTCACACATTTTTTACTCACTATTTAAATGTTAAATTGAATTTATTGTTATTATTATTTGTAATTATTGTATTATTTAATTGTTGTATTTGCAGATTCGATATGAACAATTATTATACAAACAGAGATATAAATAAGAAGCATTCAGTGTTATTAACAAATATTAAAAGCCTAAAACGAGTAACTCTTCCGGCTAATCGGGATAAATGACCAAAGACCCGAGTTTACATTAATCTGTAGTGTGCATTTACATTTTTTCCACAAATATATTACTGTATTTTCTACAGACTGATGCTCGTTTGAATTTGAGATTAAACTTACTGTTTAGTTACCGGCAGATACGACTGCAAGCAGACAACACGAACTATTGTTTCCAGAAGATGCGTCAGAAGTTGCAAACAAAAACAAACAAACAAACAAACAAACGAATTAACTAACGTGCTAAAGTAACTGTGCTGTTACTGTAAAACTAGATCGTTATTACCGGAAGTTCCTCCGTGAGACTACACGTGGGTCACGTGACCCGAGCCGCTTCATCGCTGCTGTGCCACATTAGTGAACAGCGACATCCGCTGGTCTGGAGGAAGTATTACATCTCGATGGAGTCCCCAACACACGATTTTAATTTCATTGTTGCAAGTTTACAAAGCAGCTAAACAACGCATGTTCGTACGTGTTGATATTTTACGGTCATCATAAGACATTTCTACAAGACGTCTTTTCTTGGAAAGTGGCTTAGGTTTTTAAATTGATCGTCAGTTTACCTCACAACGTTTACATACAAGACGTGTGTGTGCGAGCGCGAGTGTTCTTTAGATTTTACAGACGTATGTTTTTTTTGCGTTTTATTTTGTAATCTGTGGCAATATTTGTGACTCGTGAGTCGTGACAGATGGATGGATGGACAGAAAACAACGGGCAGATAGATAGACAAACAGACAGAAAGAAAGAAAGAGAGAGAGAGAGAGAGAGAGAGAGAGAGAGAGAGAGAGAGAGAG
>QKNR01013556.1:155432-183627 GCA_028031935.1 Paedocypris micromegethes | reverse complement strand
CACACACACACACACACACACACACTTAATATGTTTTTCTAACACGCCGACACTTTTTAAGACACTTTCACACACAGAAGCGTTCTTTAAACACACTTTTACGCAGCCGTACACAACGCACTGTTTAATCACAATATTTAATATTTGATTTTCAAACGTGACAGAAACACACTAATTCTCCTCTGCGTTTTAAACCGGTGTGAGATGTTGACTTTGACTGCTTTTATTGATTTACCTTTTGTTTTCATTTTTCATGTATTTTACAAGTTTAAGACTTATTGTCTGTGTGCTTTGGCTGACTGTGTTGATTTTAAGGTGCTTGAAAAAATAAGGTTCAAGACAAATTCAAATTCAAAATGTAATTGTGACATACATATTATACGTGACACAACATGTAGTGAAAAGTGTTTTTGATCGTTCCAGCATTTAAACATAGGCATGTGGAAGATACAAGAAAAGGGAAATACAAAAAAAAAAAAAAAAAAATAGAAATATGATTAAAACAATGGATATAACGATAAAATATCAATAAAAATACAAAATTCCCAAGATAAAAATACAATTGAACAACGTATAGTGAGTAAAATACTAAATTAAAGTAATAAAAAATATTAATAAAAAAGTACAAAAAGTGACTCCAGAAAGGATTAAAGACAAACTGTTGTTCGCACACACACGTTCAAGCAAACGCTAATATTCTTTACGTGTGTGTGTGTGTGTGTGTGTGTCAGGCGTCGAGTCCGGCCTGCACCGAGCTGGAGATGTGCGTGCTGGACTGGTTGTGTAAAGCACTGGGTTTACCGGACCATTACCTGCACCACCAGCCCCACAGCCGAGGAGGCGGGATTCTCCAGGTGAGTGTGCAGAGGTGCAAAGTACTTGAGTAAATGGACTTTGTTACTTAAGTATGTTTTTGGCTACTTTGTACTTGTACTGAGTATTAAAAAATATATATAAGCAACTTTTACTCTCTACTTCACTACGATTCTGATTGAGTGGCGGTACTTTTCACTCCACTACATTCGAATTGAAACTTACCGTTACTCGTTACATTTTGATTGTGCGCGACAAACCATAATTGATTTTTATCGCGGTTCATTTCTGGAAGCTAATAGTGAATTAGAAACCACGTGAACGTGAATCTCATTTATTTCTTTTGCACATTTGAGTTTGATTGAGACTGACTTTTTGTTCTTTATTTAATTAGTTTGAGTTCAGTTTCTGTATTAGAAAATAAAATCTCATTAATGGAGATTTTTCCACATTTTTAAAGTCTTCATTTAGTATGAGTAAAATACTTAAGTTCTTTTAAAATTCGATACTTTGCTACTTTGACTCAAGTCTTTTTTTTATAGTGGTGACTTTTCACTTGTATTGGAGTAGCTTATACAGCACGTATCTGTACTTTTACTCAAGCGTGTACTCTGAGAGTGTGTGTGTGTGTGTGTGTTAGAGCACAGTGAGCGAGTGCACTCTGGTGGCTCTGCTCGCCGCCCGGAAGGAAAGGATCCTGCAGATGAAGGACGACGTCACACACAGCGACACAGACGAGTCCGTGCTGAACTCCAGACTGGTGGCGTACGCGTCTGATCAGGTGTGTGAGTGTGTGTTCCTTTCAAAAAGTAATTAGTTACTCGTCACAAAAAGTCACCGAGTTAGTAATTGAGCTTCATCGTTGTAAATGTAACTAATTACCGCGTTACCTTTTGCGACAAATGTTCTTTAATTTGTCAAATAGTTTGGCTGCTGTCAATATTAAATGTGTTAAATTAATGAAATGAACACTAAACAAAATTATTAATAAAATACATTATTATTATAAAGCACTGCACATAATCTACACTATTTTACTATTGTTGTGGGACATTGTGAGAGACGCCTGTCAGATTCGAATCAATTTGGTAAATATTATCATTAGTATAGTGAATAATAAAACACAATAGATAACTAATAACCAAGACAAACTACAACTGACCAACTAATAAGTCTAAATATAAATTATGCTTCTTAACAAATGTAACAAAAATTCACAAAAGTAAACGGTTTAACAAGATGTGTTGTGCTCTCAATATAATACTTCACAATGTAACAAAATTAAATATCAATAACAAAAAAGTACACTCTTTCTAGTGCAAATTAAAACGAGATGTTAACAATTGGAAAAATGAAACTCCATGTCCATCTCTTGGCTCACCGCTGACTCCTGCTGGGCGAGCGCTTGTATGTGACCAAACGCAATATTTCTGGGTGGTAAATGGTGGACGATTAATAATAATATTATTAATAATAATTCAATCTTTATTGGTCCCTCATGGGGAAATTTTTTTCTCTGCATTTAACCCATCCGATCAGACACAAACTTGGATCTAAGCGAGTTTATAACATCACGATTTCGCCGTTTATTTAAAACACCGTTATTCCCACTACTGGTTACTGAGAGATCCGTGTGCGTGTTGCGTACTTGGGTCTTATGCAGTGATTCTGATGTATTGTTGTATTGACATTTTAAAATAACTACATTTGAAAGGGACAATAGAAAAGGACCCGGGACTGAGCCTTGAGGAGCTCCCTACTGGATTTCCTAATGTATTTTGATGCTTGTTCAGAAATGCAGCGGTTTCAAAGTTATTTTTACTGGATTATCTCGAGCCGTCGTCAAATGTGGCACTGATGAAGCGTGTGTGTGTGTGTGTGTGTGTGTGTTGCAGGCACACTCTTCAGTGGAGAAGGCTGGTCTGATCTCTCTAGTGAAGATCAGGTTCCTGGAGACGGACGAGTCGTTCTCTCTGCGGGGGGAGACGTTACAGCGTGCCATGGACGAGGACCGGAGGCGGGGCCTGGTGCCTGTCATGGTCAGTGTGACATCACTTCCTGCATGTCTGTCATGGCCTTGGCGTGACACTGGTGTGTTATGTAGCTGTGCGCGACCCTCGGCTCCACTGGCGTGTGTTCCTTTGACCGTCTGGATGAGCTGGGCCCCATCTGTAAGGACGCATCTCAACCTTTTGTGCGTCTCGGATCTCGTTCTCACGTGCGCGATTCCCACGCAGGTGCAAAGGAAGGGGTGTGGCTGCACGTGGATGCGGCGTATGCAGGCTCCGCCCTCCTGTGTCCAGAGCTGCGGTACTTCCTCAGGGGCGTGGAGTTTGCCGACTCCTTTGTCTTCAACCCGTCCAAGTGGATGATGGTGCATTTTGACTGCACAGCGTTCTGGTGGGTATGCGTGACCCGTGTGACCTCTGGCCAGTCCAAGTGACCCCGGTGATCCGCAGGGTGAAGGACAAAATGAAGCTGCAGCAGACGTTCACCGTGGACCCGCTGTATCTCAGGCACGACAACTTTGGCGCCACAGACTTCATGGTAGCACAGTTTCTGAGACGCGGTTCTGACCCGAGCCGACCCGACCTGACCCGCTTCTCCCTCTGCTTCAGCACTGGCAGATTCCACTGAGTCGCCGCTTCCGCTCGCTCAAACTCTGGTTCGTTCTCCGCTCCTTTGGCCTGAAGAACCTGCAGAAGCACATCAGACACGTACGACAAACACTCCTGAAACCCAGATGCTCGGAATATTTCTTTATTAGTGGGAAAACGTTCCAAATCAAAGTAGGCGACACACATAGATCCCCTTATAACTGAAGACGTAAACACTGTCCCCTACTGAAAGCTTTTACGGGTAAAACATAATAGGGTCCAGCACTGAGCCTTGTGGAGCTCCCTATTCGGCTCTGTTGCATTTTGATGCCGCCCAATAGTCCTGGTTGTGTCGTGTGTAAAAGCAACTTAAAGATGAATCTATCAATGTGCGTTAGCATTCCATCGCCAGTCTGGCAAACTCAACCTGTCTCTCTCCAGACGGTGGAGATGGCGAAGCTCTTCGAGTCGATGGTTCGGAGTGACGCCGTCTTTCAGATTCCAGCACAGCGCCACCTCGGCCTGGTGGTCTTCTGTCTGCGGGTGAGGCCAAACCCACTGCTGCCGACGGCTTCATCTGGCGCCTCTCTCTCTCCCCCTACAGGCCGGAAACGGAGCCACGCAGGAATTATTGCACAAGCTGACCAAGTCTGGGCAGATGTTTCTGATCCCCGCCGCCATCGGGAACAAACTCATCATCCGCTTCGCCGTGACGTCGCAGTTCACCACCGCGCAGGACGTGGCGAGGGACTGGCGCCTGATCCAGCACGCGGCGGCCGAGGTGATGCGGAGCCGCGGCCTGACCCGCGAACCCAGCGTCCTGTCCGACTCGGACAGCTGCGAGGACGCGGAGGACGCCGCCCTGGCCATCCACTCCGAGCTGAGCCCCATGTGCCTGGAGCCGATGATCGACGAGCGGCTGGTGCGGCAGGGCCAGAGACGGGCGGGACGCTCCCTCAGCTGCAGCGCCGACCTGCCCGTCCCGGAGCAGCCAGCGCGGGGGCACAAGCGTCTGCTGAAGGTGCAGAGCGTGCCCAGCCTGTCGCAGGTGTGGGCGCAGTGCGGCGTGCAGCAGTTCTACCAGCCCTTCACCCGAGGCTGGATCACCAGCCGTGCCACCTGCTTCACCTGCTTCACCGTGCCCGAGAGCAGTGCGCTGCACACCACACACACATAACACACGCACGACTTTTATTGTGGCGTCGGGACAAAGTAGGGGTGGGCGGTAAACGGGTGTCAACGTGAATACCGGTGTTGAGTTGTGCCACGATATGGATTTTGCAATATTGTGGATAACGTGATAACTCCTAATTTTTACATACGTGTATACACACTTTATTACAGTATAACACGTTCGTTTCGCTACAACTTGAATACACAGATCTCCCGCGATGCCGCTCCGTCGTCTGCGCTGTGCCTTTAAGAGAAGAGCGGCCGCTTTAGTTTTGAAGACGCGCGCGGGAAAATTCTGCTGTTCAAAATTCAAAAAATTTTATTTTGATCAAAGTCTGTCGTCGTTTGTAAATCTTGGCTTCACGTGCACGAGACAGAAAGCATTTCCAAACGTTTACAAACGAAGACCAGAAACAAAGCCACCGTACGCAGTCGCTCGCACTCCCTCTCTCAAATTTTGCCACCAATTATGTTATTACCCCCCCCATGCCGTGAAAAAAATACCAATACCGTGATATGAATTTTAACTCCTATCGCCCACCCCTAGGACACCGTTATAATTTGTGTGTAACGTGAAGCTGTAAATAAAGCAGTGTCACAGTCTCTGGCGTCCATCACTGATGCTCCTAAACACCTCCTCCGTCAGCAGAGAGAAGGTCTTCTGCTGCTCGTCCAGGAACAGAAGCTTCTCTCCGATGGCGCTGGGATCAAACCCGTCCTCCACCAGCTGAACCTTCATCTGTTTGAAGGTTCCCGTCACGTCCAAACACCTCTGTACGGGACAGCACGGTCACATGTGTGTGTGGGTGTGTGTGTGTGTGTGTGTGTGTGTGTGGTCATGTGACCTGTATTCTGATGAACTGCGGTCTGGCGTATGGAGGCAGCAGCTTCTTCACGTGGATATACACGGCCGACCCGTCAAAGTCCGTCTGGTGTTTGAGCTTCAGCGCCGCCATCCCCACTCGGCCCTCGTGACCTGAGCCGTTACGCACACACTTCAGTCTGAGTTCGCACCGGCGTAGTGTCTCGCACTCACCAGGAACCTTGACACCGTAAACATTCGCTTCTTCTATGAAGTCCAGCATGGTCAGAACCTCAGACACTTCTGTCGTGGCCACATTCTCTCCCTTCCATCTGATTCGGGAACCAGCCGTGTGTCACAAGAACATCGACTCTCACACGTGTGACGAGAACTCACCGGAACGTGTCTCCCATTCGGTCGTGGAAGAACATGAAGCCCTGATGGTCTACGGAAATGATGTCACCGGTGTTGAAAAAGGCATCGCCAGTGTGAAACACGTCCCGCAGAGTCTTCTTCTCAGTCTGCTCGCGGTTCTTCACGTACCCACTGAAAGGAGAGATTTTACTGATCGGCACCACCAGCAGCCCCGGTTCACCTGCAAAAACACACAAAAAGTACAACTGGAGCATCAATGGCAACTCACGTGGTACAGGAGCACCACCAATGGTTGGATCTGGCTGAGATGAGAAGCTTGGAAAGAGGTCAGTTTCTCAATGCTCCCACCTTTTCGGCAATATGGTGGACCAGCTAGGTAGACCAGCCATGGACACCAAACGGCCTTCGAAGCGCTCCTGACAGGCATGAGGGGCAGGAAGCCCAAAAGGCAGATACACCCACACACTCACTTTCTCCAAACCTACCACTAAACAGAGGGTCCCCTCCTCTGCTTCCATGCAGGTAGAGGCCAATAACCACGACAGTAGCGAAATGTGCCATCGAGGTGGTGCACAAGTCGACATGAGGTGTGGGTTTTACACACCCATACTTTGTGATTCGCAAGAAAACCGCCGGTGTGTTTCCTGTACTGGATACGAGATCCCTGAATTGATATCTGCACTGGTACTCGTTCAGGATGATTACTCAGAGGAACAAACTCAGGATTGGTTTACCGCTATACAGTAGACCTGCAAGACGAGAAGTTTCATGTATTGATTTTACCTCGACACAGACTACTTCTACGCTTCGCTTTCGAAGGCCATTCATATTATTACAAGGTCCTGCCCTCTGCCTCTCTCTGTCACCGCACGTCTTTACGAAGATGCAGGCTCCGCATCCTGAACTACTTGGATGACTGGCTAATCATAGCCAGCTCGTGGAGTCAGTTGATTCCCCACAGAGATTGTGTCCTCAGTCACAGTCCACACCTAGATAATTCATGTTTAACGTTCAAAAGAATGTTCAAAAGGATCCTAGGTGGCCTCTGCTCAGCAGTTTGCACATGATGACACTTCAGTTTTGGGTCCGGGACAGAGTCCCAAGTCAGAAGTACAGAAGTCAGAAATCACCACATGTGGAAGTACGCCTTCCTGCCGGTTTACCTGATTCCCCTGATGCTGTATTGAGTCAAGGTGGGGCATCACGTTACTCTGGTCATGTCATACTGGCCAGACAAAACCGGATGTCAGAGCTCATGGCTCGGACCTCATCTCTCAGGCAATGGGCTCGATCTGGCATCCACAACTAGACCATGTCTGGTCGCTGGACGGGTCACCTTATTAGACAAACTGTCACTATTAGAAAACTATCGCTCAAGCCCATGCACCGTCCACACGATGGCTGTATGCGTTGAAATGGTGTTTTTTCGTCACCTTGTGCCGCCAGAAAAACAAAAACCCACCGAGTTGCCCTGTCAGGACGACTCTCGTTTCTCCAGCAGGAACTCGATGAGAGCCTGGCCCCCTTTCCACGTTTAGAGTCTGAATATTGACCGGAAGACGGTAGGCCAACATGATCTGACAATTATGTTCTTAAGAGGGTCCGCCCTCCTGGACATCTCCCGACCCCTGCGTGGGACCTGAGCTTGGTGTTGGCAACCTTCAGAGAGCTCTTCCTCCTTTGAGCATCTCAGGACTACAAGTCTCCGGCTCATCTCATTGAAAGCAGCGCTCGTCGTGGTGCTACCTTAAGTGAAGTGGTAGAGGCATTCTCAGGGTTAACCCTAATCCTACTGAGCGGAGACCCAGGCATGGTTACGTGCTTAAAGTGCCCACTACCCCGGGATCAAGTTGTGACATTAGTACAGGCTCTTCTCGTCAGGGAACAACAACCCAGCCGGTTACCAGTTGTGCTCAATAGTATGCATCATTTGCGCATACTTTGGACAAATTGATAGCTTCAGACGCTCCCAACAATTGCAATTCAGCTTTATTTCTTTATTCAGCTTTATTCAGCATTTTGAACAAGTTGTAATCGGGAAAGCGAATTCTGGCTCCGACCAGAATAAAGAGCGTTACAATAGTCTAATCGAGTAGTGATAAAAGCATGGATTCAAATTTCAAAGTGATGCCGTGAAAGAAATGGTTTAACTTTGGCCAGCTGTCTTAGGTGATAAAAACTGAGCTGAACCACAGAGCTGATTTGAGCGTCCAGCTTAAGCTCACAGTCTAGCCTCACCCCCAGGTCTGTAGCTGTTGACTTGACAACAGTGTTTAAAAATCCCAGGTCAACCTGAACCTTAGAGGTATCGTTAGGACCAAATAACAGAACCTCAGTGTTTTTATCATTAAAATGTAAAAAATTAAAAGACATCCAAGCCTTTACTTCATCAATACACTATAGGAGCTGATTTGCAGAATAGGCGTTTTCCTTTTTTAAAGGTAGATAAATTTGGCTATCGTCAGCATAAAAGTGATACGAGATGCCATGTTTCTGAAGAATGGAGCCCAGAGGGAGTAAGTACAAGGAGAAGAGCAGGGGCCCTAGAATGGACCCTTGAGGGACGCCACACGTCAGAGGAGCCACTGAGGACCTTGCAGCTCCGAGACCAACACAGAAACTTCTCTCTGTTAAATATGATTTGAACCAGTCTAATGCACTCCCCTGTATTCCAACCCAGTTCTCCAAGCGAGACAGAAGCAGCTGATGGTCCACCGTGTCAAAGGCAGCTGTCAGGTCTAACAGTACCAGGGCAACACAGTGACCAGAGTCCGTGGCTATAAGAACATCATTAAAAACTTTAAGTAGTGCTGATTCAGTGCTGTGCAGTGACTAAAAACCCGACTGAAATGCCTCGTGAAAATTGTTATTGTCTAAGTAAGAGCTCAACTGGGAATAGACCATTTTCTCCAACACTTTTGAAACAAAAGGGAGTTTAGAAATAGGCCTGAAGTTTGACAGCATGGATGAGTCTAACCCCGTTTTTTTTAAAGAGGCGTCACCACTGCGAGTTTAAAACTTTTCGGTACCACACCATTTGCTAAGCTGCCATTAATAATCTTAAGCACAGATGGAGAGATGGCATGGAAGACCTCTTTAAAAAGACGAGGTGGAATAGGATCATAGGGAGATCCGGCGGGCTTCATTTTTATAATAATTTCTTCTAAACGAGATGGGGTGACAAGCTCAAACTGGTTGAAGACAGTAGAGCATGAGACACTATCAGAGGCGTCATAACCGGCTGAATTAATGAGGGCCCGAGTGTTCACCACTTTATCAATAAAAAAAGTTCTTAAACTTCTCACACACTTCATCACAGTTCTCCAGGCGGGTCCACAGGGTATAGCCCAGAGGTGTGGACTTGAGTCAGACTCGAGTCATGAATTTGATGACTTAAGACTCGACTTGACAAAATATAAAAAGACTCACGACTCGACTTGGACTTTAACAAAAATAACTTGGACTTTCACTTGGACTTGCGACAATTGACTTGCTAAGACTTACTCCTTAAAATGTCTAAAAATAAAAATTACGTTGACACGGATGACGCTCTGTCTTTATGTGTATGCACTTTGTCATGTGCGTTATCACAAAGCGCATGCGCGCATCCGGACAACATCCAATCAACGCGCGGGAGATAGTTTTTAGTTCCAAAATGTTACCCAAGATTGTATCGTTTGGATACAAAAGCGACGAGGTTGTCAACAAAAAACGCGTTGCGGTATGTAAAACATATGGGACCAAGATTCGAGACGGTGATGCCTTGACGTCCAACTTTGTACGACACCTCAAGCTTCACAAGGAAAGGTAAGTTTTAAACTAATGTAACCACTAGTTCCTCTGCTAAGCTAAGTAACATCTAGCTCAGGAGTCGGGAACCTTTTTGGCTGAGAGAGCCATAAACACGGCATATTGGTAAAAATGAAGTCCAAAAGAGCCATACCTGTTTAAAACTAAAAAAATCTATGCAGATTTGTAAAACCAATATAAAATGCAGGACAACAAGTATTTCAACTCGTTTTGATAACGCTGTAATTATATGTAAAATGTCTTCATACTCATGTGGCTCGTTTTCAACTTTTAATTCTGACAAGTCAAAAACGTGCGGTCAAGACCAGAAACACGGTGCACAGCGGTGTTTCAACTCTTTCAGGACCCCCAGGTCAAATAAACTCAGACATATACAAATACATTTCCAATAAATCAAACACAAATAAAATACATTTAAAATCGGGAGGGCATCCATTTAAACTTGAATATATTTTACAACTTTTAATTTATTTTACCCCATGTTAAGCAATGCCCATTAAAGCAATGTCATCCCCTGCAAACACGCGGCTTTGAAAACTGCAAAAGAAACACGTCTAGCGAACACGTGAAGGCCGGTGTTTGTGCAGCGACACGCAGTTACCGCGCGCGCACACGACTGGTCTGGAACGCAACGGTTTCCGCTTTTAGGTAGCGAACTACTGAATATTAAAAAGGGGGCAGGGAAAACGTCCTGACGTCACGACAACGTTACGCATTATCCAATAGAAAACATGGTGTTGTCGGAGGAAAGCTGTGATTGGCTAGTTCGCCCGCAACCAGGAAGCGGATGGATTGAAATACCGGAGAACGTTTGAAATGTTTTACGTTATTATGCATTTTTAAAGCTTTGTCTAAGAGCCATATGCAGCCGCCAGAAGAGCCATATATGACTCGCGAGTTATAGGTTCCCGACCCCTGATCTAGCTGCATGTTTATGTCAATGAAACAAAAATAACTAAACAGCATTTGACTTCAATTTCTTGAGGGGATGGCAAGTCAAAGCTGTAATAATATTCTTAAAATTGAAAAAAAAAAAAAAATGTTAAAATTGCACACACTGAAATTGTGATTTATTATACAGTATACCTTGAACAATACAATTGATATTAACCAGATGACGCTGATTTGAGTAGTTTTCAAATACAACGTGTGTCTATAAGAAATCTTCTGACGTTTGTCTCACATGCTTACCTGTTACAGATATGAGGAACACCAATTGAACAGGACATTCAAAATGAACCACATCGGCCTTCAATTGCTAATTTTCTGGACACACAAAGGTTCTCACACTGCCGAACGAATCTGTGACCAATTTGAGGCAATATGCGATGAATATGACATGAAATCTAAACTGGACTATATTGTTAGTGACAATGCTGATGACATGATGATGATGACGAAGATCATCTTGATGACCCTGAGCTGTGGTCTGACTTATCCCTGGAAGATCAGCAAACACTGCAGCTCGTTGTGGTAGACGGTTTGAAAGAAAAAAAAAAAGTAATATGTCCTTCTCTTACCTAATTATCAAAACTTAGCTCACTGCTGCACACAAGCACAACATTCAAAGATCTTTTTGATGAGGAATTTGGGGAGCAGGAAGGCATCCCTGCTGTAGTAAAAACAAGATGGAACTCAACACTGAGGCAAGTAAAAGCAGTCCTTCAGTGTGACCACCTCAAGCTCTGTGCTGTTCTTGAAAAGGCCGGGCACAAGCAGCTGTCATTCTCGTCACGAGAGCGGACACTTTTAAAAGAGTTGGTGGACATCTTGAAACGGTTTGGGGAAGCAATTGATTTCACGCATCGGGAGAAGGTTGTCACAATCAGTGAAGTTGTTCCATCCATCTTGTCCCGAGAAGCCGACTCCTCAAGTTCGTTTTCTGAGCAGCCTGGCCATGGGTCTCCAGACATCCCTAACAAACAATTTCTTGGGATTTTCATTCATGTAAAAAGGGCCCAGTCTCAAGAAGGAATGGCCCCGTTTTCTGGACAGAACCCCCTTTTGTTCTGGGAGCTGAACTAGAAAACTCTACCTTCACTCTTCCGAGTGGCCATCAGAGTCTTGGCAGTGCCTGTATCTAGCGCCCCTGTCCAGCGAGTTTTCATCCATGGTGGCATTATTCTCCGTCCCCATCGTGCACAAATGACTGACAGACTCTTGGCCAATCTAATATTTTGCAAATGTAATGCGGTGTAGAGCCTTGACAGAAAAGCATGTTACATTTATGCATTTGCCTCCTCAGTTTTCCATACAGCTCAGTATGAAAATACTGTATCCAGTTTTGCAGTTTATCAACGCGTTCTTGTGCAATGTGCTGTGGAGATGAGACGCGGCACTTTTCAGCACTTTAGAATGTCTGTGTATAAGCAATGTTCTTTCATTAAAAAGATTTGATAAATAAATGCAGATGTTACAACCATGCATAATCTGTATGTGTTTTATTTCTCTGTTAAAAGACTTGAAAAGACTCGAAAGTTAACCCTTACGACTTCTGACTCGACTTGCTTGTCCTGACTTGGGACTTGGTACTTGAGGGCAATGACTTGAGACTTGTTACTTGCCTGTTACGCCCAAAATGGGCTTAATTATATTGTTTGTAGCGAGCATGAAATTGGTGGGCATGCTTCCTGTTGGCACCTGGACGGCATAAAAGGGCAACCACGCCTGGAGAAGACGGCTTCTTTTGAGCTCTTGCCCTCGCTATCTTTGAGCTCCCTTGCTATCGTTCTAAGAGTCTTGATTGTGGACAGCGTTTGGAGGTGATGTTGTGTGTGTTCTTGGCTGTTTTTGCTAGGGAGTTAGGGAGGTGCACTTTGTATCTCTTTATTTTCCGGGTCGGTGTTTTATAGGTCATTTAGTTGGGGGACACTCATCGTTTAGTTGTTTTATTTCTTTATTTTATTTGGTTTCTCACCTCCTTTTTTTCCTTACGAACAAAAATTCGTTGCACCAGCTGATTGTCTGATGTTTGGATCGTTGCCAGAACCGCTGCTTACCGTTTCGTTTTTCTTGTTCTCGAGAACGTAAGTTGGAATAGTTTTGTTCTGCTTCTCTTTAATTTATTGGGTTAATGTATTGATTTTGTTCGATGTTTAGCACAAGAGCTGTTTTGCGTGCCCACGCGTTGTGTCTGGACTATTGTTTGCGCTCTCGGTTAGCGTATCGAGGTGTGTGCCTTTTTGTTCATTATTATTTTGAATTGTGTTCAATTTTGATCCTTATTATTATTTGTTCGATTATATGATTCTAAACGCTCGTTTGTTTGTTTATAGTTTTCACGATGTTCAATGGTGTTGATGGTGTTTGAAAAGCAACGTCAATAAACTCACTGCACCCGACTCACGAAAATTATTGAATGCCGAGAGCAGCTACAGGGCTGTTACAGCTCTCATCGCCAGTTTCAACTAAAAGACGTCGAGTCTTGGCGATGAAAGGGAACGTCTTGGTTACTTGCGTAACCCTGAATTGTCAGCAAAAGATTACATATATGACACGCGCGTCCATTTTACCCACCGGTTCAAAGGTGACGTATGCAAAATCATGCATCCATTGAACTTGACGTTCATTGGCGTTTTGTAGGGTTGAAGCATTGAAACAGATCCATCCCACATCAGAGTTCCCATCATCGGTTTCAACTGACAGACGTCTCGTTCCCTGACAATTCAGAATTATAAATGGCTGCGGATTTTTTTTTTTTTCACAAATTATTTTCCTTTCTCCAACTCCTCATAATACACTTAATCGGAATCAACTATACAGTTCAGCTCCTCCTGGGTTCATTTTCTACCGATATGTTTTGAGATGTTGACTTTGGCACTTGGAGGCTTTTTGTCATTAAGTTTTTTTTTTTTCCAATATCAGTATTCTAGAAAATCGACGCAGCAGAGCAACATTTCAGTCGAGCGTTCACCTGGAGCCACTTCCGCGCAGCGTCCTTCAGCGTCCCGCAGGGGCTCGGCCGTCTCCGCATCAAAGCGCACAAATGCGAATCGCACCGCCATCTGCACACCCCACAGACACACCCATCAGACGCAATCCCCACCCCCTTCTCTCTCTCTCTCTCTCTCTCACCCTGTGCAGGGCGCTCACTCTCCCGATGGAGCCGATCCTCCCGCTGTAGTTGATGAAGCCGATGTTTCCCTCGGTCGCCCCGTAGAACTCGCCGATCCGCACGTCTCCGAAACGCCGCCGGAACTCCGCCCAGGTGTCACTGCGGATCCCGTTGCCAATGGCCAAGCGAACGCTGTGCTCTCGCTCGCCCTCGCGCTGGACACACCACACCGGTCAGCGGATCACTTCTCGCTCTGTCTGGCGATCCGTGACATCATCTGTACCGCGGGAGTGTTGCACAGGTAGCGCATGATTTCGCCGATGTACTGGATGACGGTCACGCCGTGTTCCCGACAGTCGTCCCAGAAGAGAGACGCGGAAAACTTCTGACGCAGCACCACGGTGATTCCTGCAAATCAGAGGAGTCACACACACACACACACACACACACACTCACACTCACCCCGCTCGATCGCCCCGGTCAGGCCCATGAGGAACCCAGAACTGTGGTAGAGGGGCAGGTAGATGTAGATGACGTCATCAGAGGTCACGCCCAGAATCCTCTGCAGGAAAGAGCTGAGCCAAACTCTCTCGTGAGTGATGACGGCGGCTTTCGGGAGTCCTGAAACACACACACACACACACACACATATAGACAAAGATGAATGATCACAGCACTATGGGATTTAGTGCCGATTTAGTGCCAAAAAGATTTGCGAGTGAGAAACCTGGCACGAACTTGACGCCTTGCTCTGATTGGTCGAGGCGAACCAATCGTGGAGCAGACCACTGCCATTGTTCAAGTGAAATTATATAGCGCTTTTCTTAGTCCGAGACCAACGCAAAGACGCTACGCATTGTCCCGCCCACCATGACAGGTCCTGAAATTCAAATCGGCTAAACAGAGATCGGAATGAACATTACTTTGCGGCGACTAGTCAAAAAAACAACACATCTACTTCGACTAGTCACATTGCCCCATTGAAAAATATTTGAGGATGTCTCTAAATGAGTTTCTCCTAGTCACAATTGAATTGAAGATATCTCGAATTACTCGACACAATTACATAATTCAAATACATTGCTACTAGTGCTAATACATTTGTACTAGTAGTAAAATGTTTAAAGATATCTCCAAATTTTTCTGACTGGTCCTAATGGAGTTGAAGATATCTCCAAATTTAAGATTCTAACATTTAAGATATCTAAAACATATTTTGACTAGTCATTACAATTTCAAGATATCTTTAATTTGATTCATAACTACAGTCGATTTATATTTAAAGATATTTTCAAATAGGATATTTGTCTTTCTGTGAATGCTGTCCATTATTTCCAACTTTATAGATATCTGCAAATGTAGTTGTGACTAATCAGACCTCGACTACAGATATTGCTATTCTGACCAGGAGAAATACATTTTAAGATATTTTCGAATACTATTAAAAAAATGATAATGCGCCTTGACTATTGCTCGACCAACGTAATACGCATTTGTTGCTTTACTCTTTCAGTGGGCGGGACTGTCCTGGTGGGCGGGACAATTGCAGGGGTCTGCTCCACGATTGGTTCCCTTTGACCAATCAGAGCAAGGCGTCACGTTTGTGCCATAAAGATTTGTAGTCGAACAGACTGTTTGGCACTAAATTGATCCCACACAGCACACACACACCTGTGGTGCCGGAGGTGTAGATGTAGAGGGCGGGGCTCTTCATGGTGATGCCACGCCTCAAGTCGAGAGGGAGGGGCTCTTCAGACGCAGCAGTGACCTCAGCACACAGATCCACAATCCCGTCTGTGCGGCAGCTCCCAAACACACTGAACACCGAGACCCCGTGATCCCTGAGCGAGGGCAGAACCTCCACCAGCGCCGCCGCCAGGCCTGAGGACGCGGTCCGCAACACACTCATTTCAGATTTTGGATCAGTCCGAGCCTTATCAGAGTTCCAGGAAAGGACAGAAGAAGAAGTGGAACTGGAAAATGGAGCTCGTGATTTGACTAAAGTGTTGAAACCGAACACACACACACACACACACACACACACACACACACACACACACACTGTACACACAACCTGATCATGTTCTCATCTTCAACTTGTTTATTTTTATAGTGCTTTTCTTAGTTCGAGACCAACGCAAAAGTCGCTATGCGAATTAGGGGGGAAAAACAGTCTTTAAAGACGAAAATTGTCCATTATCTATCTGTGTTCAAAAATTTAAGAAAACGAGTTTAAGAAAAAAAGAAAAATAATAATGAATGTAATTTGTAATATTCAAACATTTCACTTAATTTGTGTGTTTTGAACGTGAACTATTTAATAGTATCAAAAAGCATTGAATGTAAAGTATATAATAATTTGTACCTTATGTACAATCATTTGGCAGACGCTTTTATTCAAAGTCCAATGCGTAGCACTGTATAATTTAAGAATTTAAAATTGGTGGACAATAAAACAAGGGCAAAGTACACACTAGTGTATTTACTTTTGCAAGGTGTGTGTGTGTCAAGTCAAAGCGTTTATTGTTTATTGTCATCAGCCCAGCACAGTTGCTGTCGTTGCTGTTCTTTGACAGGGAGTGTCAGTGGTAAGACAAGTACAGTATATATACGAAAAGTACAGTATATACGTGAAAAGTACAGTATGTACATGAGGTAATAAATACTGTGCAAAGAACAGAATGTGTGGCAAGTATAGTGTATCGTGCAAATGGTGCGATGGAAAGTTATAATCATTGCACATTATTAGTGTGTGTGTGTGTGTGTGTAAGAGAGTGCATGTGTGTGTGAGAGCGAAAGAGAGAGAGAGAGTGCTTGTGTGTGTGTGAGAGAGAAATAGAGAGAAAGAGAGAGAGCTTGTGTGTGTGTGTGTGTGTGTGTGTGTGTGTGACAGAAGAGAGAGTGCGTGTTTGTGTGTGAGAAAGATAGAGTGCGTGTTTGTGTGTGTGTGTGTGTGTGAGAGAGAGAGAGAAGAGAGAGTGCGTAAGAGAAAGAGTGCTTGTGTGTGTGTGTGTGTGTGTGGTGTGTGTGAGAGAGAGATGTGTGTGTGTGTTTGTGTGTGTGTGGGTGTGTGTTGTTGAGTGTGATTGTGAGAGAGAGTGCATGAGTGTGTATGTGAGAAAGTGTGTGTGTGTGTGTGTGTGTTGACCTGGCTCCGTGACGAGCACGGTGGCGCCGCAGCACCGGCAGCAGTGCAGGAGAGATCGGCTCCGGAGGTTCGAGTTGATCAGGGCGACCGTGCAGCCCAGTTTGGCGAGCGCGAGCCACGTCCACACGAACGGCGGCGCGTTCCCGTGAAACAGCGCGACCACCTGGCCCGCGCGCACCCCGGCGCCCTCCCACAGCGCATGCGCGACGCGGTTGCTGATGGCGTCGGCGTCGCGGTAAGAGCAGGACTTTCCTCCCGACACGATGAAGCTCTTGTCTGGCTGCGTCTTCACCACGTCCTCGAAACGCTCCAGAACCGTGTAGCACGGCCTTCTCCGGCCGAACTTCTTCATCAGGAAGGCAACGCGCGCCGTTTTAAGCGTGTACGTCAAGTCTTGCGTCAAGTACGGGAAGCGCACGTGGAGCAAAAGCGGCAGACACACCGCCAGAATGAGTAAAACGAGGTAAAAAGTCATGTTTCTGCACTGCAGCTCCACCCGACCGGAACCGAACCGGACTGACAACTCGCGCTTCGCGGTCTCGCTGATAAGGCGGTGACGCGGTGATGACGTCGGCGGAGGGACGTTTGCTCGCGCGCAGGTTGGATGTCGTTTGTTTATCGGCCGAGGGTTTGAACCTGATGCTCGTGTTAAACATTAATTTAAACGAACTTTCAGGAGTTTTGTGAAGAAGGCGAAGATTAACGATGTTATGTGTCGATCTGCCGCTAGGTGGCGGCCGCTCACTCTGATTTTTTTTTAATTATTATTGTTATTATAATTATTACTATATCTTCATATGACGCATATAATAATAATAATAATAATAATAATAATAATATGAGTATTTGTAAGGTGCTTTTCACAGTTTTAACTGTCTCAAAGCACAAACTCTGATGTCGGTTAAAGTTTATTTACACGTTAATAAATGTATATGTAATATTTATTTATTTTATAAACAGACAACCTCCGATCACCTTATTTGTTGTTTTTGTTTTTATTGGAAAACGTTTGTAAAAATTTATTTCCTTCGTTTTAAATGTTAATTTGCGTTTTTTTATGGGTAATGGCTTCTGTTTTTTCCTTTTCCGGGTCACAGGAAGTCACACGGTTTTGAAGGGAAGCAACAACGCTGAATAAGGAGTGAATAGAGCGATTTTTTTTTTTTTATTATTTTTTTGTATATTATTTTATTATTATTTGTTTATTTATTTATTTATTTGTTTGTTTTTTTCTTTTTGATTTGGTTCGGAATGTTCTTTATATAATCTGTACTTTGTGTATTTCATTGCAAGAGTATTGTTGTGTTTTTTTTGAAAGTTGTAAATGTTTTGTAAAATTATTTACTCTGACAATAAAAAAAAAAAAAGGGAATGAATAGAGCGGACCACGTGTAACTGTTACACTCGCGCTACGGAAACTCCACACCATAGTGACGAGATACACACATTTCATGACAAGATTCCTGGACCTTCATGACCTGAAACGTACCAGATAATGAAAATCACGAGTCGCCGCAAAAATGTCGTTCTGAGTGAAATATTTTTGCTTTACAAGATTAGCGCGTCGTTTTCTTACCGCTAGCATGCAGGGTAAATAACAGTTGTTTGATCTTTTTTCCACGTCAAATAAACAAAAAACACTTCTTAGTTAGGGAGGGTGTGCTTTAAATTATAATAATAAGAATAACAATAATAATTGAACCTTTAGAATAAGCCGATGTTTTTTTTCTCTCCCGTAGAGCCGCCATCTTGTCAAATTATATAAAATAAAATATGGTTATAAAGTATGTTTTTCATAAATTTGTAAGTATTTCAATATATTTAAGTATCTCGGGGACTTGCATGACGTCATTTCAAGATGGCGGTAACCATGTGAGACTGTGTATATAATTATATACTGTAGCTGTATGCCAATGGGCAAATTGAACACCTGCTGTGTAACATGTTTTTATTACATTCATTACCAATATCCTTTATAAAAAAAATTTGTCTGAAACTTTAGCATGTCGTCTTTATGCAGCGACACACGTGTACGTCTTTAAATAATAATAATAATAATAATAATAATAACACATAACAGAGACAAAATAACACTGGAAGACGTAAGACTAAACTAAAAACAATCATTAATATTACAACAAACAAACTACAAAACACGACCGGTTAGCTTAGCTTAGCGCTAACAAACGGGTCCAACGTGTCATCGCAGAAAGAGTTAAAACGGTGGAAAATGAAGAGCACGGGCAAGAAGTGAAAAACCCCAAGGAGCAGACACAATCAAAACGCTCGTTCGCTTCGCTTCGATTCTCTTCACACGGCGTCGGAAAAACAAAGAGCATGCATGTGCGGACTGGTGCAAAGACTCTTGGGAAATGAAGTTCTGACCACTTGAATTCACTTTTTGTTAAAAGTAAAACAATATCAAAATGATTCACATTTTGTGAATCACAAATGAGTCACAAGTTAGGTTGTTAAATAAAGAAAACGATCGTATGTTTATTGATTGATTGATGAATATTAACGTAATTGAACCAGAAAAGTTTTTTTTATTTATTTATTTTTTTTTATTTTGTGCCTGAAAAATCCTGGGGGTGCTTATATTCACGCGGTGCTTATGCTCGTGTACCGTAAATCTTCTAGTAGTGGTTTGTCTCTTATTGATGCCCATTATCAATAAAACGTCAAATTTCGATATAAAAGGTTTGATATATTCCGATCTCCGGCG
Source organism: Paedocypris micromegethes (assembly GCA_028031935.1). Classification (NCBI taxonomy): domain Eukaryota; kingdom Metazoa; phylum Chordata; class Actinopteri; order Cypriniformes; genus Paedocypris; species Paedocypris micromegethes. The sequence continues at coordinate 164,130 of QKNR01013556.1, read as the reverse complement.
TGTCTTTATTGATTTTTGTTTGTTCTCTTTGTTGATGCGTCAAAAAGATTTGTGGCACTGATCTGATCCCATGGCGTTGTGCTTACCGATATGACCTTACAGGCAAACAAAATCCCGCTCGCCTGTTTTTCTGAAAGATTTATTGAATTCACATCATGACTTTTTAATCACCTTGTATGAGTCTCTGTTGTTTTTCTGAGAAACGATGAAACTGCACACTGTTGTAGGCCTATAAGACGGGCCTAAGAAATATTTTTTCTTTTTATATTTTTACCTTTGATTCATTTATATTTTATCTCTATTCTTATTGTATCTTATTGCTTTTTATCTCTCACTTTATTATTGTATTCCTATTGCATCCCGTCCCCACTATGTTTATACGCCGGACGATTGTCAAAACACATTTCACTGCAAGTTGTTGCAAAATAATGCGTAAGTGACAAGTGAAATTTGAATTTGATTTGATTGTGAATGGAAACCTCAAGGAAAAATACTCGTCTTATAAGCGAGTCAATACGGTAACCATAGCAACTGAGTCTGTGACGTGAACCTGCTGCCGAGGTGGTTCTGTTCGGACGGAGACGTGTAGATAATACGAGTTTTTTTCCTCCACCGTGAGTTATAACGCCACGTATTGATTTTTAGCAAACCATTACGAATAGTTGAAGGAGCATTATATATAGTCAAACTTTAGCACAGAAAACTTTAATCAGGAAACGTTCTTTATAGTTTGGGAGATGTGGGAAAGGCGACTGAGGTAAATCGTACAGTTACTCTGGCACTAAAACGCCTTTACACATCTGCCTTTGATTACACCAAGACCACCATAATCAAATAGAAACGACAAAGGAAATAAAGGCACTCCTCTTTTAATTATAAACATACAATGCAGTACCAAAACCACCATAATCAAATAGAAATGTCATTTGTGTGCTTATTTTAAGCAAAAATTTAAGCTTTAACCTTTAACCTTTTCTCAAATCCTTCATTTAGCCAGAGTCCAGGCGTGTCCTAATTTTGTCACTGCCACGCCATTGGTCAATTTGTGAAGAGCTTAGTATTGTGCAGTGATACTGTTAACTTTATGCTTTTTAACACTTTAAATAAACATGCAACTTTCACTAAACCTACAAACATATTTGATTTTGGCGGTGTTTGATAATTGCAGAGGAATTCCACAAGGTGGCAGGTTTGTCCATTCTCTGATAACCCATGACACACACTTTTATAATGTACACTTTGTTACACACACTATGTGTATTACTTGTCATTTCAGGGTTTATAAATGGGATCGAGTGCATCAATGGCTCTCGTATTCCTACACTGTAAAACGTGTAATAACACTATACGCTAATAATTATGCGTTTTGAGAGAGTTGAAAATTGTGAAAAGCGAGTTACAAAAGCACTGAGCTTGAACCTGAACACTACCGTCTAGTTTAAAACATGTGGTGTTAATAAATCACCTTAAAGTGTAAAAATCAACACTGAGAGTGTTGTTTACACTCATTTTGTTGTGTAAAGTTTAACGCTAATGGCTAAACGCTAACACCTCTGGTGTTATTTTTCTCATTGGGAATGCACAGTTCATATTGACAAATGAACATAAAAGTATGTATTTAAATACACAACTTATGAATATACTGTGCATAAAAAAGTCCTTACACTGAAGTAAACAATGGAATGTCTATTCATAAACCTGACCAAGTGGCTGGAGGATGTGCAGTTCAATTTCCCATTAAATAACAAAATACATATTTTAAAATGTGAAAATGTACTTTTAAATAAAACCTGCATAATTTCAGTGAACTTATATTTGAACAATTAGCCACATCTTATGTCAAGTTACTAGTTACTTCTCACCAGTGTAAAGTGCTTACTAATGTCTGTTACTTTGTCTACTTTGTACTTAGTATAAAAAAGACAAAAGCAACTTTTACTCTCTACTCCACTACAGTTATGATTGAGTGTCTGTATCTTTACTCCACTACAATTGAATGGTCACTTACCGTTACTGGTTACCGCGACAAATTACTAATTGTATTACATTGTACATAGTTCACTAATCAGAATTTTATTTTACTACTTTTTTTCTTTACAGACTTCATTTTGTTCTTTTTATCTACTTTGTTCTATAATTTTTAAAACGTTGAGGTATTAAATTATGTCTCTGTATTAGATAACAAAACCTCACAAATAGTTTGTTTTCACATTTATTGGTGTTTTTATTTGTATTTTTTTTTTTTTTTTACCTAAATTCAGTGCAGAGTTCTTTTAAAATTGCATATTTTGGTATTTTGACTCAAGTCTCTTTGAATTTGGTGACTTATTGGTGAGTAATTTTTACAATAAGTATGTGTACTTTTACTCAAGTATGGCTGACTGGTACTCTTTACACTTCTGCTTCTCACAAATACTTTTTAATAATCAATAGATGGTTTAGAACTTCTATAAATCTAATGAAAAAAAAAACAAAAAAACCTCTCGTACAGAAAGCGAGGAAAAAACCCTGTGGAGATCACATGCATCACATTCTAAGCGTGATTAATCAATCTGTTAAACATTGCCTTGACACAGGGAATCACACACAAAACAATCAATCCAATCAGCATTACCACAAAAATGACTGGCATGAAAATTTTCATCAACAGCTCTCCCCATGATCCTTCAAGAAAGTCCACCACCCAGGAAAGCGGATGTCTCCCTGCAGCTACGGTGTTCTGGTCCATGACTTTTCTCCGGCTTCGCAGGGCCGCCATTCCGTAGGAGATGTTGGTGTGGACTTCGTCTGGGACAAAACTACAACAGGAAGTGTAAATCCTTTGGCACACGCCCCCTTCCTTGGCGGTCAGCAGGTCGAGCACAATCCTGTTTTGCATTGTCATGTCTCTGAGGGCATCCATTTCTCGGTTTTGGGCTTCGAGAATGTGGAAGGTGATATTCTGGTAGGACTTGACGTGGTAGTTCAGCGTTTCGATGTGTAACGTGGAAGTGTACACACCAATTGCCACAATTTCTGATCTTGGGGTACATCACGGCCTAGGATCGGGTCAAGTGGGGCAAACGTTGGAATAGCCAAATTTCGTTTCTTTCTTGGTGTTTCAGGAGGGCTGGTTCTAACGATGTAGGAGTGGTCAGTGAGTCCAATGATGGTGCAGGTTCCTTTCCAATTTGTGGGCAGGTGAGAGTAGGCTCGATGTCCACACAGCCACCAGACATCATCAACTGGAGCGGTGTTGGTTCTTTCGTTGGGCAGGTACTGACCAGTTGCACAGCAGGGCATGATGGTGGTGACGTTTCCCAGATCGTCTTTTCCTGCATCGCTGGAGACACATCTCTGCCATCCAGTCTTTCCATCAGGGCACTTGGTTCCCAGCTTGGAGGGATCGATGGTGACGGGGAGGACCATAGGTGGGTCATTGCTGTTGTCCACAAGCTGATACTGACTATGGGCAGCAATCTGAACTTCTTTGGGGAATGCCGAAACAGTGGACTGGGGCTGACGCAAATTCCGGTGGACAGGCTGGCTCAATGTCAATGTACGTACATGGTGAAGAGGATGCATTGTACGTCTTGTGGAGGGAGCTTGACAGATGTCCCCAGCAGATGTTTTCTGATGCGGTCCAGGAGCTGAGTGACTTGTGTTCCCAGATCAGCAGATTGCCATCAGCTGGAGCGGTCATTATGGTGAACTCATCCACTACTTTCTGCCACTGATGTCCCATGGCTTGACGACACAACTGAACAGTCTCAGGTCCGTCCAGTCGGTATGAGTTGATGAGATCCTGCAGGTTGACGACCCACTGGTGAGTGTTGGACCTGGGGCAGAGCCCGGTGATTTGAGCCGCGCGCTCTTCTGCAGTCCCAGCGCGGTAAGCGAGGATGAATCGTGGTTCCCCGCTCCATAGTTCGGGTTTTCCACCTCGATGGCTGGGTAGGCGTCGGCTTCGGTCGCCCGTGGAAGCGTGGGATAAAATCCTTTGTGTGGTGGTGGTGGGGCCGACGCGTAAAGAGTGGGACACCCATCAGCTTTGCCGTCAGCGTCGTCTTTCTTCACCGGCTCTTTTTTTCTTCAACGCTTGACTCAGCGTGCCCTCGGTTTGGCTGCGGGTCACCATGCCAGATGTCGATGTCTTTTCCAGCTTCGCGCTTTTCCCATCACTTGCACCGCTCGGGGATCCAGCAGCTTTTCTCTCGTTCTCTTCCGCTCTTTTAACAGCGCGTAGGAGACGGCTTCGCACGGAATGTGTCGCAGCGTCTGTGGGGTCCTCGTCTTTTATGGAGGCCAAAAGGACTTGCTGTGCTTCTCGTACGTTCTTTCGTGCGTCTCTGGTGCTTTGACGAGCTGTCGCCTGTTCCAGCCACAGATGAGCTGCTTGAAGTTCCTTTCAAGTCTGTTTCTTGAGTCGAGCGTTGGAGGATTTCAGTTTATCTCTTTGTTCGGTCAGTCGCTCCACCAACCTTTCGCATGACTCCCTCTGCAATCGTCCGTCAAATCCGCATTTGTTGACCCAGTCAGGAATCTTGTACTTCCTGGTGCATGAACTTTGCGTCGTTCCCAACAAACTTGCTGTGTTCTGAACCCATATTAGTTGTCGTTCACTGTCTGTTTCACCAGTGATTTGTTGCACCGTCTGCTTCACCGGTGGTGTGTTCAAGCGAATCCCGCAGGAGTAGGTGAGTACATATCTTTTTATGTAGCAAAACATAATATAGCAGAAGGACAAATTCTAACAGAGGCGGCTCCATTTATCCACGTAGACAGTGTCATCAGGTCTACAGGGGTCCAGGAGGCATCAGAGAGAAGATGAACCGGAAACTCCTAGGAGATTCCAGTCGTACGACACTCGGCGCTCAGGAGAGGAGTGAAACACAGAAAAAACACAGCAATTAGAAAAACATGAAGTAGCATAATTAAAGATTTTGACAGTTTTAGGAGATGCAGGTGTGATTCAGTTCCGAGCACTAAACTAGGCAGCCTTTCTATACGATTATATTAACTTATTCGATATGTTATTATTACAGGTCAATATATGCTTCGTTGAAGAGTCTTCAGTCTAGACTTAAATTGACTCACTGATTCTGAGTCTGGAGTTGGTCTAGGCAGAGCATTACACAGTTCAGGTGCTAAATATGCAAAGCATCTTCCTCCCTTGTAGATTTTAGAGATTTGTGGTATTATAAACGCAGCAGTCGTGTAGGCTCGTAGTAAGTGATGAGCTCACTGAGATATAGAGGAGCTAAACCGTTTAGTGCTTTGTAAGTGATTAAGAGAATTTTAAACTGAATGGGATATTTAACAGGTAACCAGTGTAGCGACATTAACACTGGACTAATATGGCTATACTTTTGTGTTCTGGTGAGCAGCTGCATTCTGAACTAACTGAAGTTTATCTATTAGTTTAGCAGGAGAACCTCCCAGAAGACCATTACAGTAATCTAACCGTGATGTCATAACCGTGATGGTGTATCAGTCTTTCTGCGTCGGGAGAGCATGTGACGCAGCTTTGAGACATTCCACATTGAGGTGGAAAAAGGCAGTTCTACAGACGTTGTGTACGTGACTTTCAAAAGAGAGTTCACTATCTAATAAGTGAATAACACCTACGTTTTTCACTTTTGGTGAGGATGAGAGTTCAAGCCCGTTAAGATTCATACTGTATTCAGGTGCATCAGTCTACAAGTTTGAGTTAACAAGTAATAATTCGGTGAAAGAAGAAGAGAGAGAAAGAGAGTTTTCAATTTGGGCTGCTGCAGAAAAGTCATGTGACTTTAGATGGAGCAGCTGTACTGGTGTCAAGTTTTACTGTAGCTCTCTGCTTACGTGCTCTCTCTGTCTCTCTCTCTCTCTCACTCTCTCTCTCTCTCTCTCTCTCTTTCATTCACACTCTCTTACCTGTCCTCACTGACCCTTCTGACCCTTCTGGCTTACTCTTACTCCCACTCTTCGTTTCACTTTGTGTGTGTGTGTGTGTGTGTGTGTGTGTGTGTGTGTGTGTGTTGCTGCGATGAAAGGTTATAGTAAACCCTGCCACCAATAGCAGTCGCCAGTGAGAGACACTCGAACTTTGACCTTCTCATTACGCCCAAGACTTTTTCAAAGAGTGGGAAGTGTGTGTGTGTGTGTGTGTGTGTGTGTGTGTGTGTGTGTGTGATTGAGTTCTTCTAGTCATCACAGGCGGGAAGGTGAACGATATCAGCAGACAGAGATTTATTTATAACGTTTTCCCTTATCAAAACCACATGATAAGTTGGAATATTCCAGTAAACAAACCAGTTTACAACTCAATTCAGTCTTTACGCAAAAAAAGGTGCAGGGCCGAGTTCTAAGACTGTTTTTTTTTTTCATTTCCCAAGAAGATGCTTCATCTTGATGAGGACATGCGGACGGATCAATCAAACTTCTGACCTTCGCGCTGAAGAAATCAGCTGATCCACAGCGGCTGACACATGTCAACAATCATCGTCGATTGTTTTAGCCCCAGATGTGTTTGTTTGTCAACACAAAGTCCAGATGTCACAACCTCCGCCATCTCTCTCTTTTCCTTTGTCCCTCACTCCTCGACTCTTTGCCCCCTGCCCCGCCCCCTCCTTCTCTCTCTCTCTCCTTTGGTCTCTTTGTTTTTGTCACTCCCTCTCTCATTCTCTCTCCTCTTCTCTTTCTACATATATCATCCTCTCATTCTCCTCCTCTCTCTTGGTCTATCCATTTCTCTCTCTCTCCCTATTTCTTTCTCGTCTTTTTAAACTCGTTCGTCTGTCCCCTTTTCTATTACTCTTCCTCCAGTTCTCTCTCTCTCTTTTCCGGTTCATATTTCTCGTAGCTCTCTGTGTTTCTGTCTCTCTCTCTCTTTCTCTCTCAATATGCTTTTTCCTCTGTCTCTCCCTTTCTCCCTCCCACTCCCACAAAGCCCCGCCTCCTCAACAGAGTTGTACATTTCTATTTTAAAAGTAAAAGTTAAAAAAGTATATAAATAAATATTAATATGTAAATCATTGTAATTACTGGTATAAACTGTTATACACACATCATACACGCACAGAAGTACACACACCAATTTATGAATGAGTAAGAAAAGCATTTTCACTCTATATGATTTTACTTGTAAAAAAAAGTTTGTTTTAAAGTATTGTTCCACGGTGTTTACAAATAACATTATCTAAAGATCTTCGGTCCGATCTGGTTCTCACTCTGGAATCTGATCTTCTTGTCGGCTTCTGACGTGGAATTCAGGATCAGAATTCTCTCTCTCTCTCTCTCTCTTTCTTTCTCTCTCTCTCTCTCTCTCACACACACAAAGATTTCATCATCATCATCAGTGTAGAACGTGTGGAGACAAGCATCGCTATCAGCTGCTTCACTATGATAAAGCCTAAACTCTTTGACCCTCTCTCTCTTTCATATTCTCTCTCTCTCGTACTCACACGTGGGCTGTGTATTGATGTCCCAGCATGCACTGCGGTGAACTCCTGAAGGTTACAGTGATAAACCTGCGGTTCTTCATGTGAAAGCCATAGTTACGAAACCATACATCACCATTTCAGCGGACTGCTCGTTTGCCCACGACACACACACACACACACACACCAACTGGTCGGTCTACTGAGTTTGCTTTGCTCAGATTATTGTCATCATTCCGTTGAAATGTGATTATTCTCCCGTCCCTTTATTCCACGCGCGCGTCTAATCTGAGCTTGAGAGCTTGTGATAAGAATGTGCTGCGCTCAGGATCTTCTTCTCCTGCTGCGCTCTCTCACATGTCACGCTCCGGCAGGAATGTCGCGCGCACTATATAAGCGCGCCCCCGACGCGCGCATCCCACTTCTCCCACAACTCACCCGCTGGATGTACCAGAGCTCCGGCCGAGTAGCACCACGTCATGCTGCGCGTAAGATGCCTGAGAGGAGGAAGCCGCGGAGCTGAAGCCGCACACCTGATCGGGGCCACGGTGATCACGCACGCACGCACGCACCGAGCGCGGGCACGTGCGCGTGCTTGAAATTGATATTTAATTTTTTTTTATCGATATATGTATTGATTTTTGTGTTGATTATTTTATTTCTGGTCTTTGGTGGAGTTTTGTGAATTTGTTTCAGCGCGAGTCTGAACAATACGCGTGACGTGTCACTTCCTTGCGCCTTTTTCAATTCAACGTCCGTGTCATTTATGTTCATTCAAAATCTAATTTTCAACTTTTGTTTGCCACATACAACTGATAACGCGGTACACCATGTGGTGAAATGTGCACGTGTATGAAATTCGTCGTGGAGCGAAAACACATTTACGCCTCGGCTTTTATATTTGCATTTATATTATATTTGCGTCGTATTTACTGAATGAATATCGTTGTGTGTGTGTGTGTGTGTGTGTGTGTGTGCCAGGTGGGCCGCGCGGTCTCGGGATGGGTGCAGCGCGCGCTCCGCAGCACCTCCAGCTCCGCGGCTGCGCAGTTGCCCCTGGCGGCGGATGAGGCCGTTACTGAGCATGCGCGCGAGGACTGCCCCGTGTGTGCGTACAACGAGTGGGACACGCTCGAGGAGGTGATCGTGGGCCGCGCCGAGAACGCGTGTGTCCCGCCGTTCACCGTGGAGGTCAAGGTAAACAAACCAACAATAGGACAATCTCAAATTTTGAGCCGCAATCTCAATCAAACTTTTAACATTCTGTCCGACCTGTGTGTGTGTGTGTGTGTGTGTGT
>QKNR01013556.1:61584-78129 GCA_028031935.1 Paedocypris micromegethes | reverse complement strand
AATTTCCTTGCTTCGTTTCGCACAGCTTCATTCCCCTGCATTCCCGCGGGACTCGTGTGGTGGCAGAACCGGTCCGGTGTCATTCTCGCTCCACTGCGGCGCTGAGCGGCGGTGACAGGTGGTTCCGACCCGCGCCATCTGCTCCCCCCTCAGCGGCCGCGCACACAACCAGGTTAATCTATAAACGCCCGGAGGCGAGCGAGCGCCCAAACCTCGTCCATCACCCGCCGTGACGTCACCGCGCGTCCCCCTCCCCAGCCCCGGCGTGAGAGGAGCGGGTCTGACCTGCTTTCACTCCGCCGTGTCGGAGAAACTTCACGGACTGCACGAACCCGTCCGGCGGCTTCTGACGACGCCAGACGCCTTGCCCAGCTGCGCACGCGCACCACCAAACGCGCATTCCGCACTCCCACAACCTCTAAAGTTTAACACTGCCAGTCTGACGCGCAACCTTTTATCTCACGTGCCCGTGTGTGTGTGTGTGTGTGTGTGTGTGTGTGTGTGTGTGTGTGTGTGTGCGCGCGCGCGCGCGCGCCACCCACCCAACGCAGGCGCAAACAATTCACCTGCTAGAGAATTCGCGAGCGCACATTCCGCTTCACGCGCGCGCACGCGCACTCGCCCGCGCTCCGGCAAATCAGCGCTAAATAAAGCGAAGCGCGTGTGTAGAGAAGGCGGTGGGAAGAAGTTGCGCGGCTCACCTTTGCACTTTTGCTCCACACTCGCTACTCACTCACTACTCACTCACCCCATGTCGACGAGATTCGGGAGAAATCCGCGGAGAGTTCGGGACACTCGTCAGACACTCGTCCGCATCGGTTCGGATATTTCCGTGGGTCTGAAATCCGATATTCCGCCACTCCGGGATTCCTCCCCAACTTGCTCTCGCCCCGCGTGTCGGTGTATTCCCAGCGCCCGGTGGACGCGCCGGTTGGTTCGGATCCGACCGGGAGTGTCAAGTTCGTTCGTTCCGCTGCGGATGATCCGGAGTTCACACTGAGCGACAGTCGGGTTCGCCTCGGCGGTGACGCGCCGCAGATCAGCCCACACACACACACGCACGCGCGCGCACGCACGCACACACACACACACACGCGCGCATGCGAGAGAGAGCGCCCCCCCCCCAGCTTTCAGTTATAATGTCTTAACTACAGCTAAAAAAAACACAAGAACAAAGCCCTCTAAAAAAAAAAACAAAATGGTGAATGCAATGCGCTTCCGTATAACATTCATATTATAAAAATATTCTAACATTTATTATGGAAATGAACAATATGATTGTACTATTATTATTATTATTATTATTATTATTATTATTATTATTATGTTGTGGCTTTTATGTTGTTGTTGTTGTTGTTGTTATTATTAGTTTGAATAAATAAAATAAATGCATAAAATATTTAAAAGAATACAGGTCGTTGACACACTATGTTTTTGAGATATTATCGAGTGTCTTACACCATAGACCGTCATCTTCAAGGAATTCGATTTTCATTTCAACTTTGAAACACAATTCATAACTTGGAACATCGATTTGATTTCTGGTAATACGCCAGCCAGCGAACACGCGCAGCTCATGACACACTAACAGTAAAATAATTTTTAAAAATAGAAAAGAAATTGACGGAACGTGGCCAGTATTTGAAACCAGGTAATTGTGTTCTGCGACTGACCCACCCAGATACACACACACACACACATGCACACACACAGGAAGGACAGTGGAGTAGTTGCACCTTCTTTCGTGAGTTTCTTCAGGTTCTCCAGTTTCCTCACACTGGAGAATTGCCATCAGAAACTGGACCATGTGTGTGTCTGTGTGTCCCGCTCTGTGAATGATTGTCCACCAATTCAGAGAGTGAATCCTGCCTCAAGCTCAGATAGGCTGAGATAGGCGTCGGCTCCTCGAGACCCAGAAACTGAGTAAGTGTTAGAAACACACACACACACACACCTTTTCACAATGTCTCGTTCAAGGACACTTGAACCTGCAATCTTTTGGTCACAAGTCCAACTCTAACACACAACTGCTCACAGTTTTTGTTTATTTATTGTGCAAATAACTATAAGGAGTTCAAGTTTGTTTATATAGTGCGTTTCTTAGTTTGAGAACAATGCAAAGTCGCTATGCAAATTAGGGGAAAAACAACTATTGTCTTTAAAGAAGAAAAATGTCCATTATTTATCTGTGTTCAAAAATTTGGGAAAAATAGTCAGTTTAAAAAAAAGAAAAATGTCCATGTTTTTCAGACTATAGGCCATTACCAGAAGAGCAAGCTAGAGCGCGACAGTGGCTAGGAAAACAAAACCTCTCTAGTGGAGAGTCTGACCACCTATAATCCCTTGACCGCCTTGTGCAAACGTGGCCTTCAAAGCTGATTGTGATATTTCATGAACGGCACAGAGAGGTGTTTGTGTCTTCAGACTGGGGGATCACCAAACCCCATCAAACATATTTAAAAACCCGAGTTTTTAGAGAGGAGGAAACCAGGTTTGCTGCAGACATCTGAAGGACCTTTGGCCTTCATCCCTCAATTGTGGGAGAGCTTTACCCAGATCCTGGAGGACTGGTGATGGTGATGAGTGGACCATGTTCTCCACCTCCATTATCATGGGGATGTTCAAAACTAGATGACAGTCCAAATGTGCTCCAACCCTCATCTATGAGGTTTGTGACCAAACACACGAGGTCTTAGATCTAATCAGCTGAGATGTGCTGCCTTCGCAGGGCGGCTGAGTGCACGTTTAGAGAGGTTGGATGAGGATCTTGGAGAAGATCTTCTGCTCCACATTAAGAGGAGTCGGCCGAGGTGGCCTGGCCATCTGATTCGGGCGTTTCTGGGACACTTTCCAGGACATGGACACATGAGAAAGACCGGACATCACTGCTCTGACCCGGTTAAAGACCACCGGTGGAATGATTCAACTAGTTAAGTTCAAGTTCAAATTTATTTAGCGTCTTTGCGTTGATCTTGAACCAAGAAAAGCGCTTTATAAATAAACTTGAACTTATTTATATAGTGCTTTTATAAGTTCGAGATCAACGCAAAGTCGCTATGCAAATTAGGGGGGAAATAGTCTTTAAAGAAGAAGAATGTCCATTATTCATCCATGTTAAAAAAAAATTGGGAAAATGAGCCAGTTAAAAACAAATAAATAAAAAAGAAGAATGTCCATTGTGCATCGTTGTTCAGACTATGGGTTATGACCAAAAAAAATATATATATTTACATATTAAGATATTGACGTTTGTTGCCTCGGAATTTATTTTTTTTAATTAATCTATTCCTAAAACTGCGCTTTTCACTGTGAATTGTTCGTCCGAGCCCTGCCTTTAATGTAACTGGTTTCGTTCTATTTGAATATTTATCGGCGGCGTCCTGTCGCTTGAACACCGTGTAACCTCGCCTCGCTTTCTCTCTTTCACCACACGCGAACTAGTTTGTTCATTTCGGGTAGCGTTTGACACTCACAAAACTCGGTACTCACATGTTTTGGACGTTATTCCGCAGTTGTGCAAAAGAATCCGAAGAGGCGCGTCATCATCGGCAGCGGCGCGTCGCTAAATGAACCAACTGTTCCACATTATTAATTAATCCATCAGGCACCGACCAGCACTCCCGGTGCAAAACATCAACAAACTAGGGTGATTTTAGCACATCAGCACATCCACGAGTCACAAGAGACTCACAAGAGTCACGAGAAAAACATTAAAAGTGCTTGTGCGTTTGTTTGTCTGTCTGTGCGCGCGCGCCCGGAACCTTCGCCGGACGCCTCAAGTTTCCGCGGAACGGAATCAACGCGACACGTGACGTCCCCTGTGTTGTTAACTCTGCTCGGAAGCGGATCGATTCCCATTTCCCACGCGTGCCTCGCATTTCAGACATGTCTGGCGGTGCCAACTACGAGGAGAAGTTCGCGTCCCGGTTCGGGCAGGAGGACGCGGAGTTCCAGCAGTACGTGAAGCGCGCGCCGGAAGAGCCGCCGCTGGTGGAGGACTGGCGGGCGCAGGGCCGCAGAGAGCGCCGGTGATGGAGCGGTTAATGTCCAGTTCAGGTCTCGTCCGGCTGTCTGACGGTGTCGTGTCTCTGTCTGTCTCTCCCCTCAGGGACCCGGGCACGTGGCAGCACCGCGGACATCACGACCAGGACCGGCGCTACCGCTCGGACCGACCGACTTCCGGTCACTCCGACTCACACTATCGACGTCTGTGACCTTGAAAACAACAAACAAAACGCTTTGGTGGTGAAGTTCGAGTTCGATCTGGGACATTTCTGGAGTGAAAAGGATGCTGATTGAGTGAGGGAGAAAGAGAGAGAGAGACTGAGTGATGAACAGAGAGAGAGAGAGAGAGAGAGTAGATTTGTGTGTGTGTGTGTGTGTGTGTGTGTGTGTGTGAGAGAGAGAGAGAGAGAGAGAGAGAGAGAGCAATAGAGATACTACAAGTGAGTGAGAAAGAGTGAGAGAGTAAGTGTAGATGAGTGTGTGTGTGAGAGAGCAATAGATACTACAAGTGAGTGAGTGAGAAAGAGAGAGAGAGGTGTAAATGAGTGTGTGCGTGTGAGAGAGAGAGAGAGAGAAAGTGTAGATGAGTGTGTGTGTGTGTGTGTGCGAGAGAGAGAGATAGAGATACTGCAGGAGTGAAAATGTGTTTGTTTGGTGTGTGGTGTGTGTGTGTGTGTAAAGAGAGGAGAGCGAGAGAGGGAGGAGAGAGAGAGAGACGAATAGATATACTACAAGGAGTGAAAATGATGCTGATTGAGTGAGTGAGTGAGTGAGTGAGTGAGGGAGGGAGAAAGGGAGAGACTGAGTGATGAACAGAGAGAGAGAGAGAGAGATGTGTGTGTAAGTGTAGAGTTAGGTGTGTGTGTGTGTGAGAGAGAGAGGGAGCGCGAGCTGAGTGAAGGAGACGGGGAAGAGTGAGTCTGAGTTAGAAAGACAATTATTCAGCTCCACTGAAGCTCAATCTGCTGGACATGTGATGTGACTGTGCTAGGGGGGGTGTGTGTGTGTGTGTGTGTGTGTCACGTGTTCACGCGGGCTTTTGCTGCCGTGTCTCGGCACATCAGTAATCCCACGAAGTGGAAGGAAGGTGTGAACATGTAAATAAAGCGCGTGTTAACGTGTGAGCGCGTGTGATTTTCGTGCCGCTTTTTTACGGCGTTTTTCAGCGTGTCCTCGTGCAAACACACTCGACCGGAAGATCCCGGCCTCACGTGTGCGTTATTGTGCTGTTATAACACAAGCATATGATGTGGCTTTGAGGACATACACTGAGAAGCCCATTAGGGTCACGCTGTACCAAACGCACTCTGACATGTTGTGTAAAAGAGTGTGTCGTGGAGAGTACTTGAGTACGCTTTTTGAATATTTGTACATTTTGTAAATATACGATATGTATAAGACAATTGATTCTTAAAAAATAAAAAACAAGTAAGAGGAACGCGTAAAGAAACTGTGAAAAATCCTTTAGACATTGAAACACTGAGCGTAGTATTTGTACTTGTTTTAGTACTTGTACTTTATTGATTGCGTGGATTTATTTTGACTGCTTGCATTTAAATGTGCTTATATTTTCGATACTCGGTACAAAGTATCCCAAAAAATACTTGAGTACATCAGTAAATCCAAAAGTACATTATTTACTATATTTACAAAATGTACAAATTCCTAAAGTTTACTCAAGTACTTTACACGGACATTATAGCGGTGCATGAAGCTTTGTGTCCGCTTAGACGTGCAAAAAAAAAAAACGCAAATTTAATTCACTTCTTCAGGGTCTTGTACACTCGGAATTGAACGATTGTCTTACGTGTAAAAACGTGGGACAAGTTGTTCAGTTGAAGGATTTTGCAGATGGAAAAGGTTTTCCAGTCTTTTTTAAATCTCAACGCCTTTGTCATTTCGTTTAAGTTCAAAATCTTTTGCAAAGATGCAATGTTCTGTAACGTGCCTTTGGTGGTTTTAGAATGTAATCTGACAGGATTGGTTATTAAGATTAATTCAGCAGTTTTAATTTGAAAACTTATTCAAATGTTTTCAGGGAATATTGTTCTATAGGACTTATATGACAGAATGATTACAATAGAGTTTGAGTTAGAATTAAGAATAATCTTAAATATTATTATTATTAAATAGTCGCGTCTGATAATTTCTATAGTTTATAGCCATAATGTTTTTTTTTTACGCATACTTTCAGAATAGTTGTGACTGTATTTAAAATTTACAAATTTTATTTACAAGTAAATTTTATTTTTTATTTTTTTATTTACAAGTAAAAAACTCAAGTGTTTTACTCATACTGAATTTTGGCTAAAATAAAACAAAGAAAAGTGAAGAAAAAAACCCCTCTATTCATGAGGTTTAATTTTCTAATACAGAAATTAAATTTAACATCTCCATGTTTCAAAAATGGTTGAAACAAAATAGATAAAGAACAAAAAGTCAGTCTCGATCAAACGTGCAAAAAAAAAAAAAAAAAAGTAAAATTCCGAGCTGATGTGATTCTACTAAAGTCATTTAAGTGATTGCCTACAATAGACATTACATTTATTCATGTTAAAAAATTCTGGTACACATTCACGCCTCTTAATTCACGTTCACATGGTTTTCAAAATCGCCTCGTTCGCCCAAGAAATGAACCGCGATAAAAACGATTATGGTTTGTCGCGCACAATCAAAATGTAACGAGTAACAATAAGTGCCAATTCAAATGTAGTGGAGTGAAAAGTACTGCTACTCAATCACAAATACAGTGGAGTAGAGAGTAAAAGTTGCCTATATTTCTGATACTACAAGTATAAAGTAGCCAAAAACATACTTGAGTAAAAAAACAGGAGAATAAAATGGACTAAATCTCGACAGTCATTTGCATTCTAGTGAGTTTATTCTGTAACGTCCTCGTTCACAAACAAGGGAAAGAGTCTGAAACGGAAACACCACAAACAACGAGCAGAGTTCACTCTTGCAAATAAATAAGGGCGATGAAGACGGGATGTTCCCTCACTGGAGTCATGGCGCTAACGGTTCTGTACGGAGGAAGAGAAAAGAGAAATGACTCGAGCATCATTGGATAAAAAGCATCATTGAGCATCCGGGCCACAGAATAAAAATCATATATTGAACAAATCTGACAGAAAGATAGTTACCGAATTACAAATCAAATTTATGAATCTTCCTATTCCCCCAAAAGCAAAAGAAACACATTTCAAAATTGTGAATAATATCTATCCCTCCAAGGAATTGCTTAGGTTACGCTTTAACATTGAAGACAACAACATTTTGTCAAAATGTTATGTAACTCAGTACAAACTTTCTGGTTGGATGTATACAAATGGTTCAAAAATATTCCCGCCCATTATGTCACATGACGACATAATTTATGTATTAATACCGTGTTATGTTTGGCTAAGTTCGTCATACATTGGAACAGATTACACAAATGTCCCCCCAACTTTATCTTCTTTAAAAACGAGTTTAAGTTATACCTGAAATTCCTTAATTTGGTGGATTCACCCAAAGCCAAACAGATTTATGATATGTTTGTTTATGTTACTTATGTTATTTGTTTTTATAAGTGGTTTTCTATAAGTTTGTTTGTGTGTAGAAAAGAAAAAATTAATTGAGCATGGCGCGACATCTAGCGGCACACGGCTGAACTGACGTCACGCTGCGCTAGAATAAAAGTCCTTATCCGTCTATTTGTGTATCTGGCAAGCCATGCATTTATTTTAAAATGACGATATTTCACTACGCAAGACGTATTTTAGATATCAATTTCGTAATTTCGACTTTATTTTTTAACAAAGATAACCAGGATATATTATGACGGGAAACCGTTTATATTACGTAAATCAGTTTAGAGGAGAATAAAAATATGGTAAATATGTCATTTACGTAATGTGGGGGGGGGGGGGGGTAATGTAAAATTTTGTAAAATGTTTTATTTAAATGACAGATCTTCTCATTTTTTAACAATGTAAAATTAATGTAAATTGTAAATGTTAGGTTAATGTAAAATTTTGTAACCTAAAACAATTCAATTGTTGATTTTTAAACAAAAATTATTTTTACTTTGAAAAAAAAATTTAATTTAAATGACAGATCTTATTTTTTAACAATGCTAGTCAAATCATAAAAACAAACAACAATGCTAAAACGGCTTGCCCATGGCCTATGTGTCTGGTTACAGTAAGTCACATGACACATGACCCCTCCACTTCTGATCCTGAAGAAGAGAAGAAGACTCTCTCTCTCTCTCTCTCTCTCTCACCTCAGCGTTTGGCGTGCTGTTGTCCTCCGCTCCTCCGCTCTTGCGCTTCTCGGTGCCGTCCTTCTCCACACACTCGTCCTCGGAGCTTCTCCTGCACAGCTTCGTCGCGGCCTGCGCAGCAACACTCACTCTGTTGCTAGGCAACAACTGTTGCTAAGCGAGGACCGGCCCGCTCTCCCTCATTCGCTCATTCGGCCAAAAAAAAACAACAACCCCACTGCAACAGATTCTGACCTCCAGTGACCCCATAAGTGACCTCGCACGACCCCCCACAACGTGATTCCGGCACCTTTGAGCCGCTTTTTTTCCGCTTGGATCCCGTCAGCGTCTCGCTCTTCGTCTTCTCGTCCTCCTCATCCTCCTCACACGCCGACTCTCCCTCGCTGCTGCCGCCGTCCGCCGCGTTCCCGCCATCACCCTCCGTCTCACCCTGCACACACACACACACGCGCGCGCGCTTTATAGAGGCCTGGACGTCACGCGGACCCCACACTGACCGGGTAAGCCGTGAACTTCACTCCAGGGTTGTTTTCGATCTCCCACAGTCCCTCGTTGAAGCCCTTCCTCTTGTTTGACTTGCCCAGCTTCTCTTTATAATCTTTGTACGGCAGCAGATCTTTGGAGCCCAGGAAGGCGCTGGGGGAATACACACACACACACACGCACGCAAATAGCAGATAAATCAATTGCAAGTTCAAGTACACACATGAATCATGCACTAGATGATCCTCGCTCACGCACACACACACACACACACACACACTGGACTCACGTCTCGTGGGTGCCGAAGAAGAAGATGGGATGTTTATTAGCAGGAGGCTTCACGGCTCCTTCAGGCAGCTCGTCGATCTACAAACAGGCGGCGGGACCGTTATCCGGGACCGTTATTTCGCGAGTGCGCGCGCGGCTCACGAGACGCGACGCTTGAACTGCTCTCCCGCGCTCAGGCCTCCTCGGCTGGTACTCACCCTCGCGGGCCAGTGCGGGTATCCTTTCATTTTGGCGAAAACCAGGTCTCCAGCTTTATATTCCCGGGGCCGCGGACGCGCCATCGCTCCTCGCGCGCGTTCTCGACACGTCAGATGCTGCGGGACGTTTGCGGGCTCGAGCTGAGCGGGAAGCGCCGAGCATCGGTGTTTGATGGCGGGTAATAAGGAAATAAATAATGAAAGGGCAGAGACGCACGAGACTCGAATTATCCACCGGCCGCACGCCGAATCGGTTTAATTAAATAGGTGGTATAATATTAACGCAGTAAAAGTAAAGCGGACCACGTGACGAGGTTTTACGCGAGAAGCTCTTGTTAATTCTCATTATTCGTTTAGCGAATCGTTATTATCATTACCATTACATCTGATCCAAAATTTTATTATTCGTGTTTACATTATTTTCCATATTGTTTATGTCCCGATGTTTGATTTCACTAACCCGCAAAGTGCAAACACTCTTTCGAGGGAATGTCGTTAAGAAAAAAAAGCTATTTTTTCATAATTATCAAAGTCAAATACGTTAAAACGATAGAAAAAATAAATAAAGCAATTGGAAAATAAAATTGAAGATTGAGTATATTTAAAGGAATAATTAAAGTATTATAATGTCATATACACATCTTTTAATAATTCCACGTTAAATACGTTTTAATACATTTTTATGTGACACAGAGCGCTAATTAAATCTGCTAAAGTGAAATTGACGTAACAATATCATTAGTGCGAACCAATTAAATGTGAAAATATTTTAAATGTGAAAATTAAAGTGCATCTCAATCGAGTGGCTGTGCGGGATTGTGGGAGATGGAGTTTTCAGTGCTTAGTGTTTCACCACTAATAAGCGAAAATTACCAATTATAGTGAAATGTTTGTAAATTTAAAACGTCTTTCATGGGTTGATGCTGTTCTTATTAAATTGCATTTTAGACCCGCCCTTTTTAAAGTATAAACAACGTGGAAGACAATAAAATAAAGTCACATTTAAATCGTTCAATGATTTGACACAATCAAAATGAAAAAAAAAAAGTAATCGTGTGAAATTGTAGCGTCAACTCAGGTGATGAAACAAGTGACGTTGCGCTAACTCACCCGGAAGAGAAAGTACAGAGCGCGAGTTTCACCTGATACCAGCAGGAGGCGCAAAAGCATCGGATTGCACAATAAATGTGACTATAAAATTCTCATCCTCAGCTTCAGCGCTTTTTTCTCCTCTTTCGTATCTTAACACGTGTTCTACTCTGTACTCTTTCTTGTCGTCCATCATCTCCACTTGATTCTTTCACCCATGCATTAATTTATTCAGTCGGTCACTTTTTCATTTTCCTCATCCATTCTTCGTTCATCTCTTTTCCAGTTAGTCACAGAAGGTGAGATAATGCATGTAATAAAACACAGATGAAAGTGTGACGGTGGGCACGCATGCCTATATCAAGCTGAAGGAGACCGAGTGCTTGTAAAAAAGAAAAAGACAGAAGGAGAGTGAGAGTGCGTAAAACCAAAAATAACTGGATGAGAGTGAGAGAGTGTGTGAAGTAATAAACACTACAGTAGAGTGAGACAGTATGTAAAACACTAGGGAAAATGATCTAGACTACTAAAATACTGAAGGAGAGTGAGACAGTGTGTAAACTAATAAACACTGAGGAGAGTGAGACAGTGTGTAAACTAATAAACACTGAGGAGAGTGAGACAGTGTGTAAACTAATAAACACTGAGGAGAGTGAGACAGTGTGTAAACTGTTAAACACTGAGGAGAGTGAGACAGTGTGTAAACTAATAAACACTGAGGAGAGTGAGACAGTGTGTAAACTGTTAAACACTGAGGAGAGTGAGACAGTGTGTGCACTATTAAGCACTTCAGGAGAGTGAGACTGTGTGTAAACTATTAAACATTGAGGAGAGTGAGACAGTGTGTGCACTATTAAGCACTTCAGGAGAGTGAGACAGTGTGTAAACTGTTAAACACTGAGGAGAGTGAGACAGTGTGTAAACTATTAAGCACTTCAGGAGAGTGAGACAGTGTGTAAACTGTTAAACACTGAGGAGAGTGAGACAGTGTGTGAACTAATAGACACTTGAGGAGAGTGAGACAGTGTGTTTGCAGAGTGAGGCGGCGCTGGAGCTTCAGCAGCAGTTATCCTCACACTGGGGAAAGCGCTGGTGTCAGTGTCACTGGAGGCGGTGGCGTCATCACGTCAGCGTCGGGCCGCGGGACGACATCACACACCCTGAATAAATGATCTAAATGTTCGTTCAGCCGCCGCCGCCCCCGGCGCCTCAGCACAGCCAAGCAGCATTGTGGGAAACCAGGCGGACGGCCAGTAAACAACAGTTGTCATATCGTCCTCATCGTCACGTGACCTCAACCACCTCGGTCCAGCTCAAGTTCTGAGCGCTTTTCACAGTTTTAACTGTCTCAAAACGCACGTGTGAATATGTGAGAGGATTGTTGCGTCTTATTCATTTGATCGTCTGGTTGTTGGTGTTAAGTAAATGGCTGTGATTATCACTATGACAAAGACAAAGAGCAGTGAGCAAGCACAGATGCGACAGTGGCCAGGTAAAAAACCTCTCTAACGAGGAACAAACCCTGGGGAGAACCCGGCTCACTTCTAACACTACAATCAGTGCGTTGGTTGTTCCGCGTCATTTTAATGATGGTTCCGGAAGGTGTTTCCCTCCTCAGTGGAGAAAGAGGCGGCTCCATTTCTCCGTTTAAACAGCGTCATCAGGTCTACAGGGGTCCAGGAGGCATCATAGAGAAGATCAACCCGAAGCTCCTAGCAGATTCCGCTCGTACGGCAATTAGAAACACTTGAAGTGCCATGATTAAAGATTTTGATAGTTTAGGAGGTGCAGGTGTGATTTGGTTCCAAGCACTAAACTAGGCAGCCTTTCTATACGATTTTATTAACTTATTATAAGAGGTCAATATATGCTTCGTTGAAGAGATGCGTCTTCAGTCTAGACTTAAATTGACTCACTGATTCTGAGTCTGGAGTTGGACTAGGCAGAGCATTCCATAGTTTGGGTGCTAAGTATGAAAAGGATCTTCCTCCCTGGTAAATTTTAGAGATTCGCGGTATTTTAAGCTGGCCGGAGTTTTGAGAGCGCAGCAGTCGTGTAGGCTCGTAGTAAGTGATGAGCTCACTGAGATATAGAGGAGCTAAACCGTTTAGTGCTTTATAAGTGATTAAGAGAATTTTAAACTGAATGCGATATTTAACAGGTAACCAGTGTAGCGACATTAACACTGGACTAATATGGCTATACTTTTTTTGTTCTGGTGAGTAATCTAGCAGCTGCATTCTGAACTAACTGAAGTTTATCTATTAGTTTAGCAGGAGAACCTCCCAGAAGACCATTACAGTAATCTAAACGTGATGTCATAAACCCGTGTATCAGTCTTTCTGCGTCCGGTCGTGAGAGCATGTGACGCAGCTTTGAGACATTCCTGAGGTGAAAGAAGCCGGTTCTGCAGACGTTGTGCACGTGACTTTCAAAAGAGAGTTTGCTATCTAAAATGACACCTAAGTTTGCTACCTAGAATGACACCATCAGCTCCTCCCACCTGCAGAATGACCGGCGACCTTTGACCCCCCAGCAGCACGCCCACGGTGATGGCGACCGGGACTTGTGCTACACGAGGCGCTTGAAAGGAAGAGAAGAAGAAGAAGACGGCGTCCTCATGAATCATTCACGCCTTCAGACCTTCTCGCTCCTGGATTGCGATCACGATCTTCTCGGTCCCGTCTGTCATCCCGTCTCCCCGACTCAAACGCGCATGTGGCGTCTTACCTTTTCTCGTCCTTGTCAATCACCGGGCGACGCCGCCGTCTCCGGGCCACAGGCGTGTCACGCGCCATTACGCTCCTGCAAACGGAGCAAAAAGCGTCTTCTGAGCAGAACAGAGGCGCTGATGCATTATTAACTGCAGATCAGCCGCAATTTGAGTGAAGATGTTGAATGTTGAGCCACGGGTTTGAGCCGCTCTCGCCATCAATAAATGATGAGCTGAAGATCCTCGGCCTCCGACGGACAAACCCAGCGACACGCCGCGCCGCTGATTGACATGCAGGTGCATTGTGGGTAGGGACGGAGGGTTGATCGGGCTGTTCGGGCCTCCCTCTCTCTCCATCTCTGACCTTGAGAAGATCTGACCCGCGTCCTTGAATCAAACGCACAACAGGCTCGGCGCGAGAACAACAGCTTTAATAAATCAGGAGGAAGACGTCACTTCTCTCCAGCCGGTGATGTTCCGGACACTGCTCAACCGGATTCACTGGTCGGATTCAGAGCCACGGATTGTTCAGAGGAATTCAGAGGGAGAACGAGATTCAGAGGACAAACCGGATTCCGTCGGAGAACCGGATGAAGTGGAAAAACTAGTCTGTGAAAGGTCTAGATCAGATTCTAAGGATGAACAGGCTTTATGGGGAAACTATTTGAGTGAACGAGCCGGATTTAGACGAGGAACTGGAATTCCAAAAGGTTAAATCAGAAGAAATGTGAGATTTAAAACTTTTCATTGATAAAAACAGATTTTGTTTTTCTTGAAGCAAACACAAGATTGAGTTGCATGTTCTCCCTGTGCTTGTGTGGAAACTTTTACTCTCTACTTGATATATTAGTGATTGAGTATCTGTATCTTTACTCCACTACATTTGAACGGACACTTTGTGAACAAATTAACTCACTTTTATTCACCATATTGACACTCCCACTAACTTTAACTTCTTGGGAGGATGAGGTGAGATCGCCATCTGCAGGATGCTGAAGGTACTGATTGCAGTTTCTCACCTCAATCACGTGAACCTGAATCAGTGGTTGCACTTTGTTCTTTTTTTTCTCTATTTTGTTCTGGCATTTTGAAACATTAGAGTTCTATATTAGGAAATAAAACCTCATGAATTAACTTTTCTTGTTTTCCCTATTTCTTGGTGTTTTTGTTAAATACTCAAGCTCTGTTGAAATTGGATACTTTAAGACTTTTACTCAAGTCCTCTTGGAATTAGTGACTGCTAACTTGTAATTTTTACAGTAAGGTACTTTTAAGCGCTTTGAGACAGTTGTAACTGTGAGAAGGGCGTTACAAATGCCCTGAACTTGAACTTGAACTTTTACTCAAGTATGGTTTTCAGGCACTCTTTACACCACTGGAAACAGAAAAACAATTCATAAAATGTATAATAAATAATGATGACAATTGTGACATGGAACAAAATCATTCAGAGGAATTGGATTCAGAGGAAGAATCACATTTGATGAGGAATCCAAATTAGAAAAAGGAAACAAATTGTTTCCTAGAAAGAATGAGATTCACAGGCATCATCCAGATTCAGAGAACTCGGGTTTCCTAGCAAATAAACATCTAAATTCGCGTTTCGACGACAGAACCTGGTTCCAACGGCTTCGAAAAGGAACAGAATCGGAACCCGCTTCCGAAGTGAATCTTGGAGACGTTCCGTGGAAGAACATCAGTTTCCATGGCAATGCCAGCAGCCAGCGGCCTAAAACACGGAAACATCTCTGACCTCTGACCCCCGGATGATACGGATCAATAGCAGCAGTCTCAGCTCTTTCAGCTGAATGGGAGTGTGTGAAAGAGACAAACTGAAGCGAGCTGTCACGCCGGCATGAATAGAGGTTCCATTTCAGGCTTTAAAATCCCTCCTGCGTGATCTCCGCTCGACGTGGGTGACTTTCCTTTTCTCCGTCTCCGGAGTCTGAGGCGGGCGAGTCAGAGGTCTCGCGCTGGAGATTTTAGCCGAGCTGAAAGAAGATCATTACACACACCTCTGAACCCCAAAGCCACAAACACGCCTGTCACCAGAGTCGGAGAGAGTGTGTGTGCGCCTCCGTCCGAGTGTGTGTGATGGCTTCTGACGGGTCCTGGTGGGCTCCACTGGCCCCAGCAGAGGGTCCCATTGATCAGCTGCTTCGTCTGCTCGTATCGGCGCTTGCTGAACGCTCCGCGGAAAATCTTACTGGAGCGTGAAGCAGAGATCCAACCAGCAAAAACCTCCTGAAGACCTGAGAAGAGGCTCTTCAGCAGCTGAGCAGTGAACGGAGGGAAGAGAAAGAGAGAGAAAGAGAGAGAGAGAGAGAGAGAGAGAGAGAGAGAGAGAGAGAGAGAATGACAGAGAGATTCTGCACTAATGGCCTCATTCAATTGCACGCTAATGTGTTAATATCACCTCATCATGTGTCACGTTACAGCAGGTCTGATACTAATGCAATACCAGCACTAAGAGAGAGAGAGACAATGAATGAGGGAGATAGTGAGAGAGTGAAAGCAAGAGATAGCGAGAGAAAGTGAAAGAAAGAGAGAGTGAGCTGGAGCGAGTGAAAAAGAGAGAGCACAGAGGGAGTGGGAGAGAAAGAGTAAGAGAGAGAGGCAGAGAGATATAAAGTGGGGGTCAGACACAGTAAAAAAAAGAGAGAAAGAGGGATGTATAACGAAAAGGGGAGAGAGAGTGAAAGCAAGAGATAACAAGAGAGAGAAAGTGAAAGAAAGAGAGAGAGACAGAGCGAGACAGAGAGAGAGAGAGAGAGAGAGAGACAACTGGAGAGAGAGATGAAGAGAGAGGCAGAGAGATGAAAAGTGGAGGCACAGAGAGTGAAAGCGAGAACGAGAGAAAAAAAAAACAAATAAAAAGATAAGAAAAGAGTGGGTGTAAAAAAAGTGAAGACAGAAAGTGAGTGAAGGAAAGAGAAAGAGAATCATAGAGGGACAAACAGAGAAAGAGAAGCAGAGACACAATAAAAAAGAGAAAGAGGAAGAGGGAGAGAGAAACAATTAAAGGGAAATAAAAAGTCAAGAAAGAATGAAAGTAAAAAGTGATGACAGAAAGTAAGTGAAGTGAAATAGAATCATTAAGAGACAAACAGAGCAAGAGCAGCAGAGACACGTTAAACAGAGAGAAAAAGAGAAAGAGAGAGAGGGAAAGAGAGAGAGAAAGTGTGAAAGAGCAAGAGAAAGAGAGGAACCAAACAAAACTAAATAAAAAGAAAGAAGAAGAAAAGAGAGTGGCAGTGAGAGTGAAGAAACAGAGGAAAGGAATCACAGAGGCACTATTAGAACAAGAGAAACAGAGACACATTAAAAAGTGACAAACGGAGTAAGATAAAGAGAGACAAACAAAAAGAAAGAGACAGAGGGAAAAGGGAAGAAGAGGGATGGTTGTCAGGAACAGAGATTTCTATATTTGATGATTAACAGCCCTGTAGCAGTGAACCCCTGCCCCGGGCCTCTCTCTCTCTCTCTCTCTCTCTCTCTCTCTC
>QKNR01013556.1:44084-56584 GCA_028031935.1 Paedocypris micromegethes | reverse complement strand
TTCTGGCCCTAGCTTCACGTGGCTTCCCTTACTCTGATTGGCTGGTGAGAATGTGATTGACAGCTGCTGTCAAAAAAATAAAACAAAAGTCGAATCAAAAAGTTTGCCCACCCCTAATTAAAATGGTTCGGAATATATTGCGCACTTGAAATGTTTGAAATGAAAATGTCCCAGCGCCTTGAATGTTTGCTTTATAAGATTAGGAAACATATGTCTATATATTTATAATTCAGTGAATCTTAAACGGTGTTCTGAGTCGTGGTCTGGTCTTTATTGGACTAGCAAGCGTGGTGTTGTAAAGTACTTGAGTAAGATGTTTTTGTTACTGAAGTATTTTTCAAGGCTTTGTACTTTCTACCATCTACTTGACTACTACTGTATTTGTGATTGAGCATTGTTTTAAGACACTTAACATTGAGATTGTGTGCGACAACTTGGCATCTTTTTACCTAACTTTTTACTTCACTGCAAAAAATGAATTCTTGACAAGCCAAAAGAATAATTAACAATTATCAATTAACCAGCTTAGAATTAAGAATAAAAGATTAATTTGCTTGTTTCAAGAAAACAGGACTTGTTTCAAACTGTCTTACCAAGTAGAATTTTCTCACCCCATTGGCAGATAATTTTACTTGGTTCAAGTCTTTTATACACATTTTGTTTTTTATTTTTATGCTTTTTTCATGTGCATTTCTTGCAGTGTTGGGCGGATGAGGTGATATCGTCATCTGCTGGATGCTGAAGGTACTGGATGCTGTTTATCAGCCCAATCACATCAACGTCAATTAGCACATTTTTCGCACATTTGAGTTTGACTTTTTGTTCTTTTTTTTAGTCTATTGTGTTCTGCCATTTAGAAACATTGAAGCGTTACATTTCATTTCTTTATTAAGGAATAAAACATCATAAATAAAGAGTTTCTTGTTATTTTTTAATATATATATATATATATATATATATATATATATATATAGTATATAATGTATATATATACAGCTTTTTTTGCTCAGCTGTTCGAAAACAATCAGGTGTTAAATTTCATTTTTATGTTGGGAAAAAAAACCACATATAATAAGTTGCAATATATGAGTTTCTTGTTTTTCACGTTTCTTGGAGTTTTTGGAGCCTAAATAAAGTAAAAAGGAGTAAAAGTTTTCCTCTTTTACTTTTTTGCAGTGTTGTAACTTGTAATGGAGTATTTTTTTTACAGCAAGGTCTCCATGCTTTTACTCAAGTATGGTTTTCAGTTAATCTTCAGACCTAGTTGATACGCATAAATATTATAGTTCTCTTTGTATAGAAAATCCGAAAAAACGGACTGTGCGCCTTATAATCCGGAACTCAATGTGTATTTCACTCTGTCATGGTAGACTACACTGCAAATTTTTTAATTATTAAATCTTATTATTTTTCTGTTATTATTTAGGATTAAGAGTGAGAGATTACTTTTCTTATTTCAAGAAAATAGGAGTAGAATTTTCTTGCGTAGAAAAAAAGTGCTAATTTTGATGATATTTTACACTAAATTGAGACATTTTTCTGCTTTATGTTTAAACACAGAACTTCCTGAAACAAGAAACATCAAGTGAAATCTTCTTATTTTACCCATTGGCAGATCATTGCACGTGATTTAATTTTTCATACTCATTTACTTTTTTATTTTCTTTTTTTTTTCACGTGGATTTTTTGCAGTGTAGAAGTGAGGGAAAAGTCCATGAAAACCACGTGGGAAAAGTGATGACCACGACTGAAGTTTCCCCTGTGTGTGTGTTGTGTGTGTGTGTGTGTGTGTGTGTGTGTGTGTGTGTGTGTGTGTGTGTGTGTGTGTGTGTGTGTGTGTGCGTGCGTGTGTGTGTCACTGCACCGTTTCAGACGCGCAACGCAATTTCCACAAAAGTTCTGTACACGCTGAACTTTTTTTCACGCCGGCTCCGCCCACTTCCTCCCGCGTGATGCGCTCGCATGAGATTAGTGACACGCGCTGGTCTGAGCAGCAGCCGAAGATGAAATGATAGTAATGACGAAGAAGAAGAAGAGCAGTGAATCCAGTCTGACAGCGGCAGCGGATGCGCATGTGGCCGTGGTCATGTGACCGGCGGCTGATCCGCTGTGATGTAGCGCACATGACACGCATCTCTGAAGACACCGCGGCAGCTGTTTGCTCACCGCTCAGGTGGAATGAAGGGATTGAACCGGAAGCATCCGAGCAGAAGCTCTGCAGATCCGTGTGCCTCCAATTACTGCCTGTAACACACACACACACACACACACACACACACATTCCTGCACTCGGGGATTAATGCGTCCCTCTTCTGACCGGTGAAAACACAGGGCGATGAACAAACATCAGCTCAAGTTCAAATATTCTCTTAGTTCCAGACAGGGGTTTAAGAAGTACCCGGCGGCCATACTTGAGTAAAAGTATCGATATTCACTGTAAAAACTACTCCCTTACAAGTAACAAGCCACCAGCTTGAAAAAGACTTGATTCAAAGTAGCAAAGTATCCAATTATAAAAGAACGTAAGTATTTTACTCACACTGATTTTAGGCAAAAAAACTACAGAAAATATGAAAAACAAACTCTTTATTTATGAGTTATGATTGCTTATATGAGTTGTGAGGGTTTTTTTTTCCTAGTACAGGAACAAAATTTTACACCACGATGTTCCGAAAGTGGTGCAGCAAAATAAATAAAAATAACAAAGTCAGTCTCAAATCAAACTCAAACCGGCAAAATACAAAACAAATACAATTCTTAGCTAAATGTGTGATTCTCAGTGAGCTCTCAGTACCAAAAAAACAATATTTTTCTTTAGCTTCGGCAAAAGCTGGTTTTCACTAATCACTAAATTCACAAATAGCTTCCAGTATCGTCAGCAGCCTGTAGATGGCGCTATCACCTCTTCCGCCCAATAATTTAACCGCGATATAAATTAATTACAATGTAACGAGTAACGGCAAGTGTCCATTCAAATGTAGTGGAGTGAAAAGTACTGCCACTCAATCAGAAATGCAGTGGAGTAGAGAGTAAAAGTTGCCTATATTTTTGATACTCAGTGCAAGTACGAAGTAGCCAAAAACATACTTGTAAAGTAACAAAGTACATTTACCCAAGTACCTTACACCCCTGGATCTAGACAATGCAAACTTGCGAATTAAGGGGAAAAGAAAAGTCTTTAAAGAAGAAACATGTCCATTATTTATCAGTGTTCAAAAAGTACACGACACGTGAGTGAAGGAACAACGGCACCGGGTTTTTTTTGTGGCAAATAATTTTTGGTTATTTCTCTCTCTGGGTCACTCGCTTCAAAATTCAAGTTCAAATTTTTTAATTCAAATTGGAATTTGAAGCGAATTTGAATTTTGAAGCGAGTGACCCGCTTCTTGTTAATACTGTATTTACGCGAATGTTAGCACACGTTTTTATTCTTTTTTATCTTTCAAAATCTTGTGCACTGTAAAAAGTGCTACACCCACAAAGTAGGTTTTATATACTTGAAATACCAGCAATTTAGTTTATTTTATTAGTTTTTTTGTAAGAATTTACAAAAATATTTCATCTTTACTTAAAATATATTGTTTTTTTCATGTAACCATACATTTTGAATTAAATTAATGCAATTTGTTTGAGTAGTTTCTTGTATGTGACTTTTGTGTTAAAGAAATGTTATAAATATGAGTTGACATGGGACAATTTATCAAGCCGTTGATCAAACAGATTTTTATAATTGGGTGTTGCACGTTTTATTTTTATTTTAATTGGGCGTGACTTTGCCCAATAATTGGATAATCAATATTTTTGGGGAGAGCCAATGAGAAGCTTGCATGGGTTGCTTGCAGGTTTTTTTTTCAACTCTTTTTAAACATTAAAATAAAGCATGAACATTTTTACATTCATGCTATAACAAGGATACATTGAAGCGATGTATGTTAAAAGATGACAATATAGGTTTAAATAATGTAAATAACCGTCTTACCATCAATGTGTCTACTGCTCTTCAGAATGAGGTTGAGGTGCATTTCGCTCTTTTAAATCTTTTTACATCTCTGACTCTGCCTGCAGTTTCTGGCTGTTAAAGGTCTTAATATAAATTATTATTTATATGAGTGGAATCTCTTTGTGAGAAAACATATAAAAAAATTTTTGCTATTTATACTAAGAACCCTATAAATACGTTACCTACACTTAATAAAAACCGGTTTATCTGAGTAATTTTAGAACCATTAGTTAGCTCAACTTGATTTTGTTGCTTTTGTTTCACATAAAACGAGAGCGTTTATAATACTTGAAAAACGCTGGAAGTTAATTCAACTTAAAAATGCCCATGCAGCCACTTACCTCACTTTTTATAAATTTAATCTGGGCATTAGTTTTTACAGTGCGCTCTGCTTCTAATCGCCAATTTCAAATATGCACATCAGAATAAGCGCACATTTTTCTACATTTCAAGTGAAGAGCAATCACAAAAAAACGGGAAATAAACGTCCTGTTTTTATAAATAACGGTTCCGGAGGCAGACGTGCATATACGCTTTTATTAGCACAATAACGGAAATAAAGAAACAGGGACACAACAACTGGGGATGGGAGTATAGAAAACTTTGGAATTGATACTTCGATACACACTGGTCGATACTTTGGAGTCGACGCTTTCGTAAGTTTCGATCGATACCAACTCTATAATAAAATCGTGCAAAACGTTTTCACTTCTGAGAGTTTTGGATGTGTTAAAATCAGCCGAAGCGTATTTCCAAACGGTCTTCCGTGTCACATGATTATGGCAGCCAATCAGATGAGCGCACGGAGTCAGCATTATTCTTCTGAGTGGAGGGGGCGGGGCCTCTGTCTCTGTATGTTATGCCTTACATTTACCTATTTATGTTTGTTATTGAAAAAAATATAGGTGAATTTGGCTTGGACCTAAAAATGTGAACCTAATCTAAAACTTAACTGATGTCATCTATGTGCTAAATGATTTTTTACTGTTAAATATTTGTTTGTTATGTTTCACTACGATTGCTGTGCGGGTTTTTGAGCACTACAGTCTTTCAATTTATTATTTTATTTATTTACAATTTAATTTATAATTTAAAATACATGTTTTTTTCATATTTGTATTTAATTTCTTAATTGATCTAATTTATTATGATGTTATTATCGACCATAAAGCCAGTATTTCTGTTCATGAGCATTATGTTTATGTTGCATTATTACGCAAATACGGTAATATCACTTTCTGTATTTTTCTCTCTTTATTATATTGTTATCTTTTATTTTTTATCTTCATTTTTTCTTTTACGTGCGTAGTTCTTACGTATCTATTATCTTTTTATCTTTTATTTTTTATTCACATCCTACCTTGCATATTTTATCTTGTTTTTTAAATTTTTCTCTTATTGTATTTTTATCTTTTATTCTTTTTTAATTGATCTCTATTTTGATTGTATTTTTTTTGCTTATTGTATTTCTATTGCAGCGCCCCCCCCCCACCCCACTATGTTTATACGCCAGACGATTGTAAAACACATTTCACTGCACATTGTTGCAAAATATTGCGCAAGTGACAAATACAATTTAAATTTGATCATATACATTATTAATATTATTTTAGATTATTCGATTATTATTCTATTATTATTTTTATTATTATTATTTTTGCGAGCGGAAATGTATTTTTAAAAAAGTCGTAAAAACAATTTGCCCGTTTCACGAGTCCGTGGATGTCAAATGTCATGTAGTTAAATGGATTAGTCGACCCGCGGTGCCAGTCAAGTAGTTAGAGGCCAAACACAAGAAGAGCCGAGAGTTTAAGGCCAGGCTGAGCGAAAGATGCAGTTTCACGCTCACTTCTCCCACCACAGATGTCTTCAGCAGGTCTGCAGAAAGACGCTTATCAAAGCCTGACTTCACCCAGATGAACAGCGCAAAGGAACCAGCCACGGCTTCTCGTTGTTCTGGGATTTACATTTTTTTTTAAAAATCAAAACAATAAAAACTCAAACTCCAGCCACGGTGGGATTCGGAGCCGAAGCTCGTCGTGAAACGTGAGGATTTTCAAACGTCACAAACATGCTGGAAATGCTTATTTTTAAAGTTAAAAACATTAAATATCTAAGAAATGGGTGTCTCTATCGGACACTTGGGTTTTGGGGGATATAACCTGATTCCCATCTGCACCTTGTTCGCCCCCCCCCCCCATTTTAAAAATTCATATAAAGAATGAATTTTCTCTTTTTAAAGACATTTTTCACATTGCGTCTTTGCGTTTGTCTCGGACTAAGAGAAGCGCTATATAAATGAACTTGAACTTGAACTTGAACATTTCAGGATGGACTGGTGTTAAAATACGGAAAGTAATAAATTATTAAAAAAAAAATTCTGCCTTATTAATTCCACGTTTGCTGATAAAAAAAAGTTTTGTTTATATTTGTTTAGATATATATATGCAAATACCAAAACACAAATGCATTTTAGACATTTACCTCAAACTTTATTTTTTTTAACAATTCAAGAATAAAAAATAAAAACCATGACTTTAACATTGTACATTTTTTGCTTAAGCTATAGCAAACATCACCTCTTTAAATTTACATCGTATATTACGCCGCCTTTATTCGCTTGACCAGCGCCCTACACTCTTTAAATGAAAGTGGGAAATGTTTTGTCTCTAAGCTGTCGTAACTAGCCAGTGTCAGAAAGAGGCATTAAATCACGTGAAGGTCTGATTTCACATGAAGCGACAAAATAATGTAGTTGCTAGAAGTGAGTGAAGTGGAGCATAAAACAGAAAATGATTGTAAAGCACTGCAGGTCACGTGGCTGGATGATGATATGACCCGTGGGGAGCCCCCGCCGGACCCCTGGACGCTCTACACAAGCTCTACTCTGTGTTACGTGCTCACTGCCGTAAATCTAGCCATTTCTGTCCAAAACTGTGATGTGCTTGCTGTCGTAAAACACATTTACGCCTGTACTGCTGGAAAATTATGTTCTGTGTTTACTGTCATTATACTCTAATGCCTTTACTACTGTAAAACTCTCGTCTCATGCCTTTACTACTGTAAAACTCTTGTCTCATGCCTTTACTACTGTAAAACTCTTGTCTCATGCCTTTACTACTGTAAAACTCTTGTCTTGTGTCTTTACTACTGTAAAACTATGTCTCATGCCTTTACTACTGTAAAACTCTTGTCTCATGTCTTTACTACTGTAAAACTCTTGTCTCATGCCTTTACTACTGTAAAACTCTGCCTTGTGTCTTTACTACTGTAAAACTATGTCTCATGCTTTTACTACTGTAAAACTGTCTCATGCTTTTACTACTGTAAAACTCTTGTCTCATGCCTTTACTTCCGTAAAACTCTTGTCTTGTGTCTTTACTACTGTAAAACTATGTCTCATGCCTTTACTACTGTAAAACTGTCTCATGCTTTTACTACTGTAAAACTATGTCTCGTTCAATGCCGTAAACCACAAAGTTACTTGTGTGCTGACAATAAACTCTGTAATATGATCCCTGCCGTAAAACTCTTGTCAAAACTGCATTGCTGTAAAACTTTGTTTTATAAGTTCACTGCCGTAAAACTCTGTGTTACATATTCACTACCGTATTCATTACCCGTTTCCTGTCATAAAACACTGTGTTACATGTTCACAGCCGCAAAAACTCTTGTCCAAACTGCACTGGCGTAACCTGCACTGTTGCATGTTTGCTTACACGTTACAGGGTCGCTGCCGTAAAGCTCAGTGTTACTTGTAACTTGGTGTTACATGTTTAGTTCCGTAAAACTTGAGGTGACATGTTCACTGTTGTAAAACTGTTCACTGTTGCAAACTATGTGTTACATGTTCACAGCCGTAAAACTCGTGTCAAAACTGCATTGCCGGAAACCCTTAAACATAATTACTGACGTAAAACTTTGTTTTACATGTTCACTGCCGTAAATCTCTGGGTTACGTATTCACTACCGTAAAACTCTGTTACCCATTCATTGTCATCAAACACTGCGTTACATGTTTACAGAAAAAACTCTTGTTAAAACTGCATTTAAAAGTTTCACTGCTGTAAACTCTGTTACATGTTACTGCCGTAAACGTTCTGTGTTACATGTTCAATGCCATGAAGCATGACATTAGAACTTTTGTATCAAAAAATGTCCGTTTGCTGCTGTAAAGATACATGTTTACTACCATAAAGTGCCAAAATGAACCTTCCTGTACGTTTACTGCTCTTAAGGTTTATTTTTTTTTAAGGGTTAAGGGTTATGTTTTAAGGGTTATGTTTTACCACGAGTAAATTTATGATGTGTACCCTAATATTTGCAATATATAAATATTATGCTTTAATGGTAATTTCTTTTCAAAAACGTCCGTTACTGTGTGTTTGTGTGGTAACGATCATGCTAGACTGTTCCTACACTGCAAAAAATACATTCTTGACAAGCAAAACAATTGTGAAATTAGACAACAAATCTTGTAAATTTTTCTTACAAGATATATTAACCATGTTAGGATTAGGAGTGAGAGATTACTTTGCTTATTTCAAGAAAATGGGACTTTTTGCGTGGAAAAAAAATGCAAATTTTGACGATATTTTACACTAAATCGAGACATTTTTCTAAGTACACTTTATGTTTTAACATGGAGTTTTCTAAAGTAAGGAACATGCTTCTCAATTTTAGAAACTAGCTTCTTTTTTTTACATTAAAGTCAATGAGAACAAGAACAGAGATGCAGAAACGAATCTACCGTGTAACAAGATCTTTCGTCTTGTTTCAATCTGTCTCACCCCATTGGCAGATCATTTTACTTGATTACATTTGTTTTTTTACTCATTTACTTTTTCATTTTCCTATTTATTCACGTGGATTCTTTGCAGAGCAGCTTCGTTTTCGTTCCGTCGGCGCTCGGCCTTTGTTTGCTCTAGCTTTCGTCCTCTGGCTGGTTTGCTATTCGGACCCGTGCGGCTCCAGGTTTGAGATGTGCCGGTTAATCTCTGGTGTCATGGAGTGTCGGGACGGGGGGGAGAATGTGGGTGTTTTCTGCTCTCGTACCAGTCCCAGCGTCACACGGTTGATTTACACTCCTCCAGTGTCCTGAAAGCAGCCAGAAACACTGAATTCCTCCTACGGCCAGAGATTATCATTCAGAGAGCAGGGAGGGGCCTACACACACACACACACACGCACACACACACACGCGCTGTGGAAGGGAGGACTCTTATCTCATGGTCACCGTGTGGCTCATGTTAAAACCCAGTAACTTTCCATTCCTTCACTCGTCTTTAGCGTTGGCTGGCGGTTGTAGTAATTGTGGTGTAGCGCGCGTTTGCTAATGGCTGGGTCGGACGCTAAGGTGAGGCGGGGGCTGAGGACGTCCTCCGAGCGCGTGAAAGATTAATGCAAACTCCGGATTACCAGCGTCTACTCCAGACGCTACACCAGAGTCTATCGATTTCCCTTCATCCGCCAGAAGAAACGCGAGCGATGCTGCACGTGTGCTGCACTTTCTCACCCGCCCGGCCACAGGCGCATTAATAAGTTGGGGAAGGTAAAGCTCCCCATGTTCTGCATACGACGAGGAGGCTGGAGTCACAGCACACCTCTCATTCTCTCTTTTTATTCACTAGTAGTTGGTGTTAAGAAAATGGCAAGTGATTATGACAAAGAGCAGTGAGCAAGCACATATGCGACAGTGGCCAGGTAAAAAAAACCTCTCTGACGAGGACAGAACCCTGAGGAGAACCCGACTCACTGGTGCCAGTCTCCTCTGGCATTCTAACACTACACAATCAATGCGTTTGTTGTACCCGAAGCTCCTAGACCTGGGAGATTCCATTTTCCCAATAGATGTCATGTGAGGGAAACACAGAAAAGACAAAGCATTAGGAAAAAACGAAGTACCATAATTAAAGATTTTGACAGTTTTAGGAGGTGTAGATGTGATTCGGTTCCGAGCACTAAACTAGGCAGCCTTTCTATATGATTATATTAACTTATTCCGTAAGCGAATATAGCAGGTTCTATTCATTTCTACCCATTGCACGTTGCCAAGCCCAAAGTATAAAAAAATGCAACTGTGATTAATGGCGTTAAAAATAATTGACGCCATTAAGCGCTTAAAATCAATCGAGTGCGTTAACGCGTTAACTTTGACAGCCGTAATGCTTTCGATTTTCATTTGAACGCGGCTTTACAAGTCTTCTCAAAGCGCCTCTTACAATGAGGAACACCATGCACACCATCCTTAGCCCGGGGAAATAGTTATCATATATTTTGAAAACTTTGTCTGCGAGCCATTTGCAGCCAGCGAAGAGTGGGTTAACCTAACCCTAACCCCTAACCCTAACCCATATGACTGGCGAGACACAGGTTCCCGACCCCTTGACTTGAGGCTTCGCAAACCGGCCGCCCACTGCTCCTGGTGTGTCGACACCATCCCGAGCGGCCATCTTGAAGCCCTCCGCAGGGTTGCTGGGACGCGTGTGTGTGCGCTGATGGATGTTTCGCCAGAGCTGTGGCGGCGCTCGGGCAGGTGTGTCTTCGGCTCAGACACGTATCGCGCGGCAAACAATCAGCTCATTGTGCAACATCCACATTCCAGCCGCCACATGAGCGACTCGGAGCTGCTGCGCTTCACGTCCATCTGTGAGCCCTCGCTCGCTCGCCCTCGCTCGCCCTCGCTCGCCCACACCGCCGTCCCCGAGATCTAACACGGCTCTGTCTGATTCAACACTTGACTCCAGCCCGGCGATTCGTCACCTACGATGAATAGTCGCTTCATTCGGTCCCTCGCCAATAAGAAGCGCGCGGCGCGGCTCCAGGAGTGCTGGGGCTTGACGGGACCGTGTGTGTTTTCTCAGCCAGGGTTGGGCGTCTGGACAAGGTCCCCAAGCTGTTTTCCAGTTTAACCAGCCTTGACTTGTCGGATGGTGACATGTATCTGCTGACTTGCAGGATCAGCGCTAAGCTGCCGTCTGATGCTTCAACGGCTTCTGGCATGTGCTGCTGCCTGCGTTTTTCACCCCTGACTGAAAGCACATGCTGCCTACAGTGTGTGTGTGTGTGTGTGAACGAGTGAGAGCGAGAGAATGTGTGTGTGGGTTCCCGGCCATTTCCGACACATCTGGCAGTGCTTGGCTCCTCCAGGTGAATCATGTCTCTTGGGAGGTGGTTTCTCTCGTTCCTTCTCTCTCTCTCACACACACACACATTTGGTATTTTTTTTTGCTTACACATGCGCACACACACACACACACACACACACACTGTCCTCACCTCTTCATTTTCCCGCTCTTAGAGGGGGGTCTCTCTCTCGGTGCACACATTTGTGGGTCTCTTTTTTCACACACTTTTTGTCTATCCCACTCACACACCACACACACACCTGTCACTTTTGGTAAGGGTTTTGGGTCGGACACACACATCACACACCACACACACACACACACTATCGGCACCCCTTCTTTTCAAGCCTCGGGTTTTCTTTTGGTCTCTCTCTCTTACACAGGTTTTTCTTTTCGTTTTCACACAAAAGGTGGGTCTATCCCACTCTCTCTCTCTCTTTCTCTCTCTCTCTCTCTCCTTCTCTCCCTCTCTATCTCTCTCTCTCTCTCTGCTGCACACACACACATTCCCACTGTCCACACCTCTCATTGTTCCCTTCTCTATCACTTTGGTCTCTCTCTTGTGACACAAGTTTTGTCTCTTTGTCAAACCCAATTTTTGTCTAGCCACACACACACACACACACACACACACACACACACACACACACACCTCTACTTTTCTTTTGGTCTCTCTTACACACACGTTTTGTCTTATTTCCACACACACTGTTTGTCTATCACACTCTCACACACAGGGAGGCAGAGATCCGTGTGGCAGGAAGTGTGTGTGTGTGTGTGTGTGAGGAACACCCTCCTCCCCCGCGGGGCGAGCGAGTGGCGGTGTAATGGGGCTGGGCGAGTCACAGCAGTAGCACAGGTAGGTTCAGGGCGTCTCTGTGGGTCACGCCGCTTCACATCTGCAAGCCCTGACACAGATCAGCAGCCTGAGGCGACACATGCCTGTGTCTGCCATCACACACACACACACACACACACACACAGGAGTGTCGCAGGAGTGTGTGTGAGTGTGTGTCCCCAGCTGAAGGATTCCAGAAGCTTCCCTTCCTCACAGGGCTCCTGGGTCAGGCGTTTGTCATCATGACCTTTGACCCCTCAGGCCAGCGTGGCAGCAGGAATGCGGGAGATGTTTACGCTGCTGAAGCTGATGGAGTCCAGGTGGCTCTCTCAATCCCTCTATTCTCTCCGTCCTCACATCTGCCCGTCACTCCCTCTCTTCTGCCGCTGGCGCTGTGAAGCGCGTCTCTCCGCGGGGCGGCCGCGCAGACAGATGGGTTTGCCTGCTCGCGGATCTGTGTTTGTCTGAGAGAAGAGACCTGACAACTGCCGATCGAAGCCCAGCGGTTCAGCTGAGGGAGAGAGAGAGAGAGAGA
>QKNR01013556.1:25892-44059 GCA_028031935.1 Paedocypris micromegethes | reverse complement strand
AGAGAGGGAGAGATACAGAGAGAGAGAGAGAGAGAGAGAGAGTGAGAGAGAGTGAGAGAGAGAGGAGGAGAGTGAGTGAGAGAAAGAGAGAGAGATACAGAGAGAGAAACAGAGATAGAGGGAGAGAGAGTGTGAGAGAGAGAGACAGAGAGAGATACAGAGAGAGGGAGAAAGAGAGAAATACAGAGAGAGGGAGAGTGAGAGAGAGAGAAAGAGAGAGAGAAACACATACAGAGAGAGGCACTTTATTGTCAACCAAATCGAGAGAGTGAGAGAGGTAAAGAGATAGAGAGAGATAAAGAGAGAGGGGAGAGAGAAAGAGAGACACAGAGTGGGAGAGTGAGTGAGAGATAGAGTGAAAGAGAGAGAGAGTGAGAGAGAGAGAAAGAGATACAGAGAGAGGCACTTTATTGTCAACTGAATCGAGAGAGTGAGAGAGAGAGTGACAGAGAGAGATAGAGAGAGAAAGAAAGAGAGAGAGAGAGGTACAGAGAGATAGAGAGGCACTTTATTGTCAACTGAATCGAGAGAGAGAGAGACAATGAGAGACAGAGACACAGAGAGAGAGAGAGAGACAGGGAGAGAGACAAAAAGAGAGAGATTTCACACAGATGAATCCCACCTGCACACTCTCTTTCTCTCTCTCTCTCTCTCTCTCTCTCTCTCTCTCTCTCTCTCTCTCTCTCTCTCTCTCTCCCCTCTCTCTCTCTCTCAGTGTCACTCCATCAGTCGATCGCTCATCCGCTGATGGCTTTGTGAAGTGCTCTCTAACTTCTGGAAACTTTTCCACCCCCTCCCCGTTAAAAGGCCATTACGGTGTGTTTGTAATGCGAGTGTAAATCTAAAGCGAGCGAACAGGTGTCCGGTGCTGCCGCGCGTCTAATGCAGCTATTACACGCACAACAGCAGATGATCATAAAAGCATCTCGGCTAATGCAGCGCGGGTCGATACCAAGACGCTGTCCCGCGATGGCGGTGGCGCCGCACCAGGCCCGGGCCGCGCTTTCGCCAGGGGTCAGAGGTCACTTCGTTGAGGAAATATTTTCGCCATCGTCTTCGCCAACGACACTTTTTCCCTGATGGAAAACGAAACTATATACAAACTTCCGCTCAGGGACGAAAACTTTACATTTATTGACACTCTCGTCAGCGAATAAAAACGAAACAAAGGTGCCTTTCGTGGCGACGTCCAATCATAATCCCAGCTTGTGGAGAAAGGCGGGTCCAAACGCAGAGAGAGCCAATCAGGACACAGAGCTGCAGGAAAAGCACGGTGACTCGGTGAGCTGGTGAGGGAGTTATAGAGGAAGATATATAATAACAATCAGATATATGGATTAGTTTTATATTCAACACAACCTTAGAAAAACTAGAAAAGATATATAAAATCGGTCGGATATATGAATTAGTTTTCCATTCAACGCAACCTTAGAAAACTTGTAAAAAATCTAAGGTTCAATCACAACAATCGCGGCCATTTGTTACTTAGAAACGTGACGCAATTCTAATAAATTTTACTTTACTGGATTTATTTTTCTCTCTAGGTTTAATTTATGAGAATATATTTATTGGGATTGAAAGAAAAGTGCATAAAAATAAGTCTTTCCAAGTAAGATCTTTGCGTATATTTTATATGTTCATAGCAGTGCTGTCAAAGTTAATCGCGATTAATTTGGTCAGGGAAGTGCGATTAACTAGTTGAAAAAAAATTAATCGTTTGACAGCCCTAGATCATAGTTAACTACGTATTCAGATTTCTTACGCTTAGCAACTTTAGTAAACATTTAGAATGTGCAGCACTTATATTTTCGTTGACTCAATCTATACTGTAATTGAGTCGACTCAAATGCCGTGGTATTCAGTCGACTAAAATTAGACTAAAACAAAACTGAGTTTTAGTCGAAAGAAAACGAAAACGAAATTAAAAATACGAAAACTAAAACGAAATTAAAAACCTGTGTGAAAAGGAACAGTGG
This sequence comes from Paedocypris micromegethes, assembly GCA_028031935.1. Lineage (NCBI taxonomy): Eukaryota > Metazoa > Chordata > Actinopteri > Cypriniformes > Paedocypris > Paedocypris micromegethes. The sequence continues at coordinate 42,083 of QKNR01013556.1, read as the reverse complement.
AGGTCACGGCGCTCCTCCGCACGGTTGGAGGACTGTATTTTTAGAGCGGCGATGAGTTGGACACGACTCTTTGTGCTTCTCAAGCGCTCTCCACCGCCACAAAGCTTTTACTCGCCGCTTGGGATTCCAACCATGCTGGTTGATGAGAGTTTGATGGCTCCACGAGCTTCGTCCTCGTGATGATCCGCCACTTTGAATTGTCACCTCGTCGATTAGGAGAAACACTGGAGGTTCTGAAGCACATTACATGGCCCGGGACGCGATGGTCTCACACTCAGCTTCAGGTTAAAACACCTCGGAGTGTCATGTGACGCCGTGGACATGACTGAACGTAGAGAACTCGGCAGAACGAGCGGTGACACACACACACACACACACTCTGAAAACAGGCAGCGCTTTCACTTTTACACTCATAAAAGTGCGTTATGATTTTCTGACTGTGTGTGTGTGCGTGCGTGTGTGTGTGTTTTATAAATCTCAGCAAATTTGAAAAAAAAAATGTAAAAATTTAAAATTTCAGTTTGAGTCATATGAACAACACACACACACACACACACACACACACACATCCTCAGAGCTACTTTTCCATTTCCGAGTCACGGGGAGCTGGAGCCAATCACAGCACCTCTGGATTGGTGGCCACACACACGCCAATTTCTTCCAAACTCCTCTTCAGTTTTGGACAGTGTGAGGAAACCAGAGACACACGAGCAGAACATTCAAACTCGGCACAGAGAGACCCCGACCAGGCCTCAAACTCACACCTCGTTCACACACACTGTACACACACACACACACACACACACACACACAAACAGATCTTCTGCTCATCACAGTAGTTCTGTTCTAAAGCCTCCCACGAATATTTTATTTCCGCATTATATGGAAACTATCCCCAAAATGCCATTTTAAAATAGTCGGAGGCGCACATCATCCTCCTACGCTCTTTAAACACACTGTGGAAAAGAGTTTAGTGGACATTCGGACAAGAGCCATTTTTTTATGCTGGCGGCCTGAAATAATTCGCGAAAAAGGTACGAAAAGTATAAAGTATATTTTTTTGTACTTTTAATTGAGAAGCTTTTTTTTTCTTCTAACCAATCAGCAACACAAGAAGCAGAAATCATTGTTCTTTTCATCTTCGCTTCAGCTGAAAGTACAAAAGTCTAATTGTCTGTCAGTAAAACGTCATACGTTTGTTGTATACGTTTACGAAAGTCCATACTTTTCGGGTCGCTCTTTTGTAGTTCTGGAAAAATATAATAAATTACCGCTATTACGCAATGTTTCTGGCGCCAAATCCAAATTCCATTAATTGGCAAACGTCAGCACCTCCTTACTTCACTTTTATGTAATTTTCCTCAAATAATAGATTTGAAAATTAGTAACGTGCTATGATCATATATGAGCATATTTTGGAATACCTGCGCTCTGTCTGTTACTGTAATTAAATTATTTGTATTTATTCCAGTGTTAGTTGGCCATTTCAAAGTGTCTCTGCGTGGCTAATGCTTTTTTTCTTTCTGTTCAGCTAAATTTGTTATTTATATTTATATAGTTATATTTATATTTAACCTTCACAGGGGCACGATCGTTTGCGTATCTAGCACCAAAATATTGGAACACTCTGCCTAGCACGATCCGCGAATCAGAATCAGTTAGTCAGTTTAAATCTAGATTAAAAACACATCTCTTCAATGAAGCATATTTAAAACTCTAATAGCAAAATATTCAATGACTAATATCAACGAAAAGGAAGGCTGCAGTAGGTGAAGGCCCGGAACCGAACCTCACCCGCACCATTTATTTTATTCAGCCAATAAAAGCATATACTAATATAGAAATGTGAAAAGGGGGGGGCTTTTATTTGCGCGCATATTTGAAATGCGAATATAAGCACGGCGCAAGTTTTTAAGCTTCTAAAATTGGAAAAATTGGGTGAATTTGATTTGAGTTTGTGAACCCATACAATCTAAAAGAATAACAGCAATTTTTGGCCACTGAGTAAATTCGCCTTTTAGTATAAAAATGAAAGTTACGTTGGCATGTCAAAAACATTCTGTAAAGGGAACCTGCGCAATGTCGTTTGTGTTGAAGCACACACACACACACACACACACACACACACACACACACACACACACACACACACTCTCTCTATTGTGAGTGGTCAACAATATATACACATTTGCAAAATTACATATATTCTGATATATTGCAATATTCTGATTTAGATTTCTTTATTTTGGCAGAATTATTTTGCAATCAACATATCGCAAAATATGATTATTGTTGCAATTATGGCACTATGTGAGTGATAATATTAAAAAATGTATACGTGTTTACATACATTTATGTGTGTGTATATATGTATAAATGATGTGTGTGTATGCTTACATGTGTATGATTACGAATACATGTGTGTGTGTGTGTTTATATGTGTGTAATTACATATACATGTGTGTGTGTGTGTGTGTGCAGCCTGAGGGAGTAAATGAGCGCAGCCGTATCTCTCCGTGCAGTCGGCTGCTTTCTGCGTCTCCTCCTCCAGTGACTTCATCACATTTGCCTCTTACAAACACGACTTTGATCTGCAGTGAGTAACACAGATCGAAGTGAATATTTCAGACCGTGCGAGCTGCTCAGCGCCGACTCCCCGGCCTGTTAAAACCTGCTCGCCTGGTGATCAGACGCGACCTGTCTTTACCTGCTCACTAATTGGCGAATTAAAATGTCACGTGACTGCCGGAGCTTGATCACTTCACTGGCTTCAATTGTGCCACGACTGAAGCACTTTGTCTTCCAGTGATGTCAGACGACGCCGCGTGTCTTAAAAACTACAAGTAGAACACACGCACAAAAAGTCCATATATATATACGTTTATATAAATAAATTAGTGCTGTCAAACGATTAAATTTAACTAGTTAATCGCACTTCCCTGACCAAATTAATCGCGATTAATGGTGATTAAATGACTAAAGCTTGGAATAATGGATAATGAGGTGTAATATGTAAATGAATGTAAACTCAACACTAAATATACACCAGTTTAAATGCTGCAATATAATTTAGTATAGTTTTTGTTCAATTTAGTTTTTTAACCCTCCGAGGTCGAGTCACTCTTTTTTCAAGATAAAACACACAAAAAAAGTCAGTTTGGACTTACTTATAAGCGTTATACATGAATTGAAAGTTTGAAGTACCGATTTTCTTTAGGTTACACTTGATAATTAATCATTTTTTGTCAAAGATAAATAAATAAATAATAATAATAATAATAAAACTAAAACTTGAAGCACGTTTTGCCTTCTTTTTGTCAGCTGAAAACAAACTAACTAAACTTGTCACTCTAACATGAAACACACTCATGAAACATATGTCTTAGAAATGACAAGTTCAAGTTCAAGTTCTGAGCATTTGTAAGGCGCTTTTCACAGTTTTAACTGTCTCAAAGCAAGCGCGTGAAATATGTAAGAGAATTGTTGCTTTTTATTCATTTGATTGTCTGGCTGTTGGTGTTTAAGTAAATGGCTATGATTATCACTATGACAAAGATTTACATAAATTACATAACGCTTAGAATGTCTGTTTTTAAATATATGTGTAAGTAAATACAGTATTGTCTTAATCTAATCCCGATGAATCAACAGTGGCGGCTTGTTGAAGCGAGATTTGAATCTGACGAACAAGTTACGTATTTGCAGTTGAAACGTCACAATAAGGCCGAGTCTCAGTTTTAACAAGTCCATTCAAGAACATTCAAAACGATGAGATGAGACAAGTAAGTGTCTGTCATAATGAGCCACACCTGGGTGACATTCTTGCTCTCTGGATCTATTCTTGTCACTCTGAGCTTCTGATCATAATGAGCCACACCTGGGTGACACTAGCGCAGCTCTCTGGGTCTATTCATTACATTTTCACCAAACTGAAAGGAAAAAAAACAGCAACTGTTGTTAAAAAAATGACGCGATTAAGCACTTAAAATTAATCATGTGAGTTAACTCGTTAACTTTGACAGCCCTGATATATATATATATGTTGTATACATACGTGTGTGTCTGTGGACACACAAACATGTAAAAATATATGTACATATGTATCTCTAATACTTATGTACATATTTACACACAAAAACAAGCATTTATGTACAGTATGTGCATTCCTATATATGTAGATCTATTTACGTATATTCCTCTAAGAAGATTCTGTGGACTGCGTGGATTTGAAATAAAAGAATGATGAGGTTTTTTTTTCCCCCCTCCGTGTTTAAAGATGAGGTGAAAAGTGAATTATTGCAAACGAAAACATGTTCAAAGGCAGAAGATTCTGGCAAGCAAAGGGAAAAACTAGCTGAGATTGATCAGAGGTTATTAAACACACACACACGCGCGCGCGAGCGGAGTATCTAGAGTTGGAGTGTGTCTTGAGCTGGGCAGCATTGATTTAATGCATTACTCAAACTGCTGGAGAGAGAGAGAGAGAGAGAGAGAGAGAGAGAGAGAGTCTCTCCTGACTGCATTAGGAGCCTCCAGCCTTTGTGATTCCTTTTGATCAGATGTGTGTGAGAGACGCGTGTCATGGCCTCTTCCAGCCGGCTGTGAGGGGACCGGCCCGCCACCGCGGGGGAGGAGTGAGCGAGAGTGTGTGTGTGTGTGAGTGTGTGTGTGTGTGTGTGTGTGTGTGAGAGCTCCTGAGGTGAGAGGCAGAGAGGACGGTGGGTAGGAGGGTCTCATTCCACTCCCAGCACACACACACACACACACACACTCACACACACACTCTCTCTCTCACCGGGGCCGTGGACGAGCGGCGGTGTGCTGTGGGTGAGTGAGTGATGGAGCTCTCGCTGTAGAACTTGTACAGACAGGAGCCGCTGGAATGGCAAACTGCTCCGAAACACGGCAAACTTCAGTCTGATCGCCATGTCTGAGGTAAGAAGTTCAGCTGCGTGCGGGACAGAGACGCTCCTCACTGCCACAAACTTGCGCTCGTCTGCTAAATCTCCTGCATTCTGACTTCTGCTCGTACGTGTGTGTGTGTGTGTGTGTGTGTGGTTCCAGTGGGGAAAGGGGCAGGAGCGAGTGTGAAACGCTGTTGTACTGTGTTCAGGAAGAGTCTTTCTTTGTGTGTGATGTTATTTCCAGCAGGACAGGGTTGTGTGTGTGTGTGTGTGTGTGTGTGGAGTGTAATCCAAGACGAGTCTAATGCGCCGCTGCCACATAATGCAACAATCAGAGTTTGTGCAGTCGACACTCGTTTACAAGCAGCTCGTTTTCTGCCATCAGTCGGAGTTTTTCTAACGGTGCGTGTGTGTGTGTGTGTGTGTGGGGGGGGTGATCACTCACTTAACGGGCCAAGTGTGTGTGTGTGTGTGTTTGCGCGTGAACGAGTGTGTTTAAGTGTGTGTACGTTGGCGAGTTTTTATATTTGTGTTTATGTGTGTGTTAGATTAGGACCGTGTGTTGAAACAAGTTTGCGTTTGTTTGTTTGTTTGTTTGTTTGTTTGTTTGTTTGAATGAGTGTGTGTGGCTACAGTTGTGCCGTAGTTTTTCCTCCTCTGAACTTAACTTTATTGTAACAAGAATTGTTACAAATTATTTACCGTGCTACGTTTTTCATAGATAATGATACATTGTGATACACTGTAAATTGCTACAATACACAAAAATAATGATTATGATACATCGCTACTAATAAAATAAAAACTTTGGCACAGCTGACGTGTTGTATTTTCCAGAATACTTTAGGAAGAATCTAGAAGTGAAATGTAACGTGAGACTTTTATTAATGATACTTTTTTTTCGACAGTAAATTTAATTTGATTTCTTGTAAAAAGAAATGAAATATTAACACGAGTAAATGCGATGTAGAAGGTTGTGGATGGTGAATTATTAATGTCTGTGTGACAGTGTCAGAGTGTTTTTCCGCTCTGTAATGATTGAAACTCATCACGGTCGTCATCTTCATCTTGTTCCTTCATGTTAGCAGAGATGTTCGCTAATGTTACTAAAGCGCTTAGTAAAGTCCGTGTCTCTGGATGATGAAAGCTGTGCGACTGAAGAAACAACGACAACGACGGAAGGAAATGTAATTATTGAGAAAACTTGAGGGAAAAAAGTGTAAAATCTCCTGATTTGTCATTCTAGATGTTCAGATTTATCATTGTAGATGATCTGTTTGATCTGTTCAGAACAAATTTGAACACAAAAATCTGCTCATTATTTCCTTTTGTATCTTTCGAGAAAGATGGATAATTTTTCTTTTGCATAAACATGTCTGCATGTTTAGATATACGTATCAATTTATTTGTTAATTTTAATAAAGAAGGAATCCGTTTTTTTTATAAATACTTTAACATGTTTTATGGACAAATGCAAGTTTATACAAATATATATTTTTCATAGTAGCTTCATCTGTTAAACACTGGTGTTGAGAAGACCAGATCATAGGTTCGATTCCAGGGAGTTTGAGTTGTTTAAAAAAAAAACTCTGTAATGCTAGTAAAGGCGCTATAGATGAAAGTGTCGACTAAAAAGTTAGGAGAACATGTTTCACATTCATATAAAATTAAAGTCCAAGTTTATTTTTATAGTGCTTTTCTTAATCCGAGACCAACGCAAAGACGCTAGGTGAAAAAGAAAATAAAAAATGCATGATTTGTCCATGTGTATGAGATTCATTCATAAAACCTCCAGTAATTTTGTGCTCGCGTGAATCCAGCGTGTGGTTTTTTTTGAACGGGGCTGCAGAACAAACACGATCAGAGAGTCGCGGGACGCCGCGCGAGCAGACGGATCCATCACAGACGACTGTTAATGGCACGGGAGGAAGCGGCTGTAATGGAGCGCTAATGGCCTCATGTGTGTGATGAGCTGGTGTCGGTGTGTGTGTTTGCACAGGCTATCTGCTGCACGGTGCTGAACTGCAGCTGCGAGAGCTTCAGCCCGGGGAAACTAAGGCGGCGAGTGTGCGAGCGCTGCAGACACGGCTGGGTCGCCCACGGTGAGTTCACGCGGGACCTTCACCGCTCGCTGGAAGCTGATCTGGTTCTCCTTGGTGCAGCGCTCAGTAAGCTGAAGGTCCATCACATGTACCACGGCGGCCAGGTGGAGATTGTCCACTCCAACGTGGTGTTCGACATCTGCAGTCTGATGCTGTACGGGACGCAGGCCATCCCGGTGCGCCTGAAGATCCTGCTGGACCGACTCTTCAGCGTCCTGAAGCAGGAGGAGGTCATTCAGATCCTGACGGCACTGGACTGGACTCTGCAGGACTACATCCGCGGCTACGTGCTGCAGGTACCAGCGAGCCTTCCCCTTTAACAGGCACTTAGGTTGAATCCCTGATAGCTCCTCTGGAGGAGAATGTAAAGTTAAAGCCTCCTCAGTGCTGCCGTGTGATGAAAAATTTATTCTGGGTACAACACCAAGCTCCGGCGTGACTTTCAAAGCCCTGCTGGCCCTCAAGAGTGATTAGAGGCTGAGGAGAGACTCGGCCGACTCGCCTCTGATCTCTCTCACGCTCCGACAGGGAAACCCGCATCATCTAAATGAGGAGAAATTACGCTCCTGCTGCAGTAATTAGGCCGCTCACGTCCACACGCATCAGATTTCTGCGGGCGGTGCAATTCAGTAAGACCGCGGGCATGTCAGGAGCTTTCGCAAGCGGGCTGCCTCACACCGTCCTGCAGACTTCAAAACCATTGACAGTGTGTGTGTGTGTGTGTGTGTGTGTGCGCTTGTGCTTGCAGGATGCGGCCGGAAAGGTGTTGGACCGCTGGGCCATCATGACGTTCGAAGAAGAGATCGTGACGCTCCAGCAGTTCTTGCGTTTCGGCGAGACAAAGTCTATCGTGGAGCTGATGGCCTTGCAGGATAAAGAGGGACAGGCTGTTGTCATTCCCAGCACCAGGACCAACTCCGACATCCGCAGCTTCATCGAGAGCAGCACCCAGCGCTCCATGCAGCTGCCCGTCAAAGCCGAAGTGCCCGGCTGCAGCAACGGGCATCACTTTGAGACTCTGGTGAACAGCTCCAGCCTCTTGCTGCCCCTGCAGCTACTGAACTCCGCTCCGGCTCCGCTGATGAGCTCCAGCGTCCTGCCGGACACGCCTGAGCCCTTTGGGCCCGTGAGCACGGAGGGCATGCTGGACACCGAGTCCACAAAGACAGAACCGGAAGAGTTCACCGTGAGTGGGACCTCCTCTCCCTCCGTCACCTCCGAGATAACCCGATCCTCACCGGAGAACAAGACGCGGTGTGTGGACAAGGGCGGCTCTCTGAAGAAAGGCCGCGTGTTCTGCAGCGCCTGTGAGAAGACATTCTACGATAAAGGCACCCTGAAGATCCACTACAACGCCGTGCACCTCAAGATAAAGCACAAGTGCACCATTGAGGGTTGCAACATGGTGTTCAGCTCATTACGCAGTCGGAACAGGCACAGCGCTAATCCCAACCCCCGGCTCCACATGCCCATGAACCGCAACAACCGGGACAAGGACCTGCGGCAGGACGAGGTGAACGAGGGCGAGAGGAGAGAGCACCGGACCTGTGGCGGTTTCATCATGCGTGGGAACGAGGCCAAGATGCACAGTTCGGCTCCGGGTGGCATCCTCTTCCCCAACCTGAAGACGGTGCAGCCCGTGCTTCCGTTTTACCGCAGTCTGGTGACTCCGGCAGAACTTGCCCACACACCGGGTGGCCTGCCCTCCCTCCCGCTGCTGTCCTCCTCTGTTCACCTAGACACTAGTTCAGAACCGCTGCCCAAGAAGAAGTCCCGCAAGTCCAGCATGCCCATCAAAATTGAGAAGGACGAGTGGGCAGAGGATGAGATGGCGTCCCTCAGCCCTCGAGATATCACCAGCTTGGCCCGTGGACCGCCGGGAGACCAGGAGGAACACGAGCGTCTTTACCGTTTTTCAATCGGTGCAGGTGCCGAGCAGATGCCCGAAGGTGGCGTCATCTCCTCGTCTCCGTCCAGTGCCCACGCTCAGATGGATGAGTCGGAGTCCTGGAAATGTGAGGAAGCCCCGTGCGGATCCGAGGAGAGGAACTGCAGCGACGCAGAGGACAAGCCGTCGCACCCCTGCCAGATCTGCAGCGAGACCTTCAGGAACCCCTACGGCATGAAGATGCATTACCGAAACGTGCACTTGCAGGACATGCACACATGCACTGTGGACGGCTGCAACGCCGCCTTCCCGTCCCGTCGCAGCAGAGATCGGTGAGGCTGATTTCCTTTCTCTCTGAAGCGCCCGATGTGTGAGCATCTTCTCTCTGTAACCCTCTAGACACAGCGCCAACCTCAACCTGCACCACCGGCTGCTGACCAAAGAGCACTCTGGGAGTCCTCACAAGGAGGCGTCCGTCATCCGCACCGGCCTGGTCTTCCCCATGAGCAAGTGGCTGGAGGGCGCGGTGGAGAGCGAAGCCGTGCTGGACCTGAGCACCACCGGCAGCGCTCACTCGTCCTGGGACTCGGACGTGTGCAGTGAAGAAGGCCTCCCCCTGGAGGACAGCGAGGAGAGCTGCGATGGGAACAGCTTGGGCCCGCAGTCCCGTGGCTCGTCGCCTATCACCTGCCACCTCTGCCAGAAGGTTTACAGCAACAAAGGAACATTCAGGGCTCACTACAAGACGGTGCATCTCCGGCTGCTGCACAAGTGCAAGGTTCCCGGCTGTGATACTACCTTCTCCTCCGTCAGGAGCCGGAACCGGCACAGTCAGAACCCCAATCTGCACCGCAACCTCAACGTCTCCCTCAGCCAGAACTAGCACTGAGCAGCGTTCCTTGTTCTCCTCAGACAATCACTGCTATAGACTCTCTGCCCTTATTTATTGGTGTTTAAGGAGTTTTTAAAGAACTGAGTGACTTATCAGCAAAAAACAATCATTCTATAAACTGAAAAAAAAAACACTTGTATATAACCGTGAACTCTCCACCTCAAGCTGCCGCCTGGCGTTCTGGCATCCTGGAGCGCTGGGACAGCTTCAGGTCTTTCTTTGTTTGCTTGCTAATCCAGTTTTGGTCGCAAAGACCAGTGAATTTGTGTTGTAAATTGGACTGTATGGCGACTGTGATGTTCCTGTCTGAGTAATTTCGTTTTCCTTTCTCAAATCCTTCCGGTCTTCTCTCCACCAGGCCACAGATTGGCAATTGCTTCCACTTTTCTACCGGTTTTCAGATTTTTGCTGAAATGTGCATTTGATTCCAAACCAAATAATTCTATGATGGTTTTCAGCCTGTTCAGGTTCATGTACCGTGTTTTTAAAAGACATTACACTGAGTGTAAAAAAAAATACTTATTGAGTCTCTCATTCTGCTACCAAAGAAACCCGTTTGTTCTTTCTCGTCTGCTCATCACACACACACACACACATTTCATATGTGCCATTATACAGTTTCTTCTAGTATGTCAATGGAATTAAAGGCAAGCTAAGATTATTTGAGCACAATTGGTTAATCAGATGTGTGTAAACGTCTGCTTTGTCGTCAGTTATCAAAAAGAGAAAAATGAAAGGAAATTCAGAATCAGTGCTTGACAATCCCAAAGCTGTTACAGTTTCGACAGTATTAAATCGGTTTTAATGATTCAATTTTATGGTTAAATGAAACGTTGTATTTCACTTGTTTCCTATCTAAATAAAACAGCAGTAAATATGATATTTTTTGTCGTCATTTTGTCAAGTCTTTTCATGAGATGCATTTGGAGAAGGAGATTGAATCTGAATCTTTGAGAAAATATAGGCCCAACTCAAACATTGGTAGAGTAATAAAAAAATAATAACAGTAATAAAAAAAATCAAAATGCAACATAGTTTCAAACTGTGAAATCGAAACTAACGACAACGTGACAAATAAACGAGTGTCTTTTACAGTCAGAAAATGTCGAGGGTCAAAGGTCAGAAAAAACAGACCCATAAAAAAGCAGAGTATTTGTCACAACTGTTTTTAGTTCTGATTCTTTAGTTCTAAATCGGTGTTTGGACAACTGACCGGGTCAAAATAAAAGTAAAGAATAATCTTATTTATATGCGTATACGTGTTATACATTGACTGTGCTCTGGCTCCATCTTGTGGCTGAGGCTTGTGCTGACAATTGTGAATTGTGAAACGTATCTTTTTCCGAATAAATCGTACGTAACGTTTATTGCTCATTGAAAGATAAATGCAGGTTGATAAACAAAGAAAACCTGCTCATTTAGCACAAAAACATGTTTAGAAGTCTGATCAGAAGTCAGAAGTCTGCTGATCAACAACAGAGAGACTGACACTGTTGATATTCTCAAAATATTCGGAATTACACTCAGTTTACCACACTGGGTTTGTTCTCACGAACCATAGCAAAAAATTATACTGGTGCCATATAAGGAGCTAAATAGATTTTCTCACATTTTCTTACTTTGACAGTTTTTCTATTTAGTTTATATATGTGGACTTACAGATCTATAGAATATGTAACAGTCATACAGTAACAGTCAATATTTCCGTACTTTACAATAACTTCGAATAAAGATATTTTTGGGTTTTTTTTTTTTCCAACAGAGTGACTGATTTGACCAGTGTGTTCAAGGAATTGAGAATTTGGTTCAGACAATAGAATTTAGAGAAAATGACTGTTGACTGTAATTCAAATCCAATTCAATTCAAAACCGAGTAAAATCATTTCAACGAGTTCTTCACAAATTCTAATTGATGTAAAGATTGAAAAAACTGATTTTCGAAACCACTTCTTCACGTGTTAATCGTACATGCATTGCACTAATTTTATTAACAGTGTTTTTAGGTTTATAGGAACACGTCTTTAGTTACTGAAAAAGGGAAGATGAATCACTTCCTGAAAAGCCAGTCATCAGAATACTGTCCGCCTCTAATCTAGACGTCATTTCAGTTGTATTCGTTTTTCAAATACCTCTATCTATCTGTCCGTCAGTCTGTCTGTCCGTCCTATAAGCATAGGAGCTGCCTAGAAAATACATGATTTTTGCAGAGAAATGCGAGTGTTGTTTGACGTGGGAAAAAACGTGACGTAATCTGGACGTAAACGTCATGGTAACGTAACCTAACACTCAGCTAACAAACAAGATTCTTACGTATTTATCAATCCTTATTGTAATACTATTGAACTGAGCACAACGTGAGCCTGTCGGTCCAGGTTTTGAATATTTTGTATTGCAAATGAAGGTTCTTCTTTCACAAATAATTTAATGATAATAATAATAATAATAATATTAATAAGAATTCTAAGTAATTTAATTGTGTAATTGTTTTTACATAAAGAAAGTTTATGAAAAAGAAAGTTGTTAGTTTTAAGAGAGTGAGTGAGAGTGAGTGAGAGAGCGAGAGAGAGAGAGAGAGTGAGTGAGTAGTGAGAGTGAGAGTGAGAGAGAGCGAGAGAGAGTGAGAGAGAGAGAAAGAGAGAGAGAGAGAGAGAGAGAGAGAGTGTGAGTGAGAGAGAGAGAAACAGAGAGAGAGAGAGAGAGTGAGTGAGAGAGAGAGAGCGAGAGAGAGAGTGAGTGTGTGAGTGAGAGAGAGCGAGAGAGAGAGAGTGAGTGAGTGAGTAGTGAGTGAGAGAGCGAGAGAGAGAGAGAGAGAGAGAGAGAGAGAGAGTCACAACAGTTTCTCCCAGGCTGTGTGAGGATGAACTTCTTTCGTCTCTTGTTTTTCCCGATGTGGATTTTATCTGTTCACGCCACGAGACCAAAAGACGACGCCCGAGTGAAACTCACATTCGAAGGTGATGTTTAACGTATTTATTTCACGCGTATTAGTCCTCTTAGTCGCGTATTAACTATTTAACTATCTGTTTTACTTCCTCCTTTAATAAACACGGAGGTTTATCTTAGTCAACACACATTTATCTGCAGAACCACATTGTGCATATTGTGTAAATATGTTCTAACCGTAGATGAGTCGCTTCCAGTTAAACGTCTTAAGATGAACGAATCTGTTTCTAAACTCCTTGGTTCTGGTGAGCGTCTCTGGGCCGCAGGAAGCAGCACAATCTTCCTCATCGACTCAACTCGTGATTCTTCAGGAAAAGTGGTATTTGACCGTCTTCCTAGTTAAAGCTACTCAAAGTCATTTTAGTGCGTGGACATATAAACAGGGGTCATACTTGAGTAAAAGTACAGATACTTAGTGTAAAAATCCTCCAATTTCCAATACCTCCAATCCTCCAAATACTCCAATACAAGTAACAAGTCACCAATTTCAAAAAGTCTTGAGTCAAAGTAGCAAAGTATCCCATTTTAAAAGAACTTAAGTATTAAGAAGTATTTTTATTCATACTCAATATAGGCCCAAAACAAAAAGTGAAAACAAACTATTGTTTTCCAGGACAGAAACAGAATTTAACCTCAATGTTTGAAAACTGGTAGAACAAAGTAGATAAAAAGAACAAAAAGTCAGTCTCAATCACTTAAATTTGCAAGTAGATATGAAATGAAATTATTAATCTGATTAGTAAATTATATATTATATGTGTTATGTAAAGTTATATATTATATAATAACATTTGTAAAACGTCCCTAATTCGCGTTCTTGTGGTTTCTAATTCACAAATAGCCTGCATTACCTTCAGCAGCCTAAAGATGGCGATATTCGCCTCGTCCGCCCAAGAAATTAACCGCGGTATAAATCGATTCCGGCTTGTCACGCACAATCACAATGTAACGAATAACGATAAGTGTTTGATCAAATGTAGTGGAGTGAAAAGTACTGCTACTCAATCACAAATGCAGTGGAGTAGAGAGGAAAAGTTGCTTATATTTTTTATACTCAGTGCAAGTACGGAGTAGCCAAAAACATACTTAAGTAAAGTAACAAAGTACATCTACTCAAGTACCTTACACCCCTGCATGTAAAAGATCTGATTCAGTGCATTTGTAAGGCGCTTTTCACAATTTCAACTGTCTCAACGTGTGTGAAATGAATGAAAATGTAAGAAAAACTGAATATTGTTGCATTTTATTCTTTGGTTGTTGGTGTTAAGAAAACGTCTATGATTATCTAATGACGATACAGTACTTTCATAGAAATGTAACGTGTTTTATGTAACATTTACGCGATTCGCAATTTCCCATCCAGTCTAGATGAACATAAAACATTAAATGAACTAGTCTGGTAATCACCATTTATTACCCGACTGACACAAGAAGTGTATTAAAGTTCTGTTTTCTTTGGAAAGTGTCATTAAATTTGTTTTTTATTTTTCAGGTGTCTCTTTCGAAAAAATGGGTCTACACAGTAGGCAAAATTAATCTTAATTTCAATGTGCACAATTTGAAAAATTTCACCGTGTATTAAACATCTATGGTGTATAGAATGTATGAAAAGTATGTGTGTGTGTGTGTGTGTGTGTGTGTGTGTGTAGAGTCCAGACAGGATCTCTCTCCTCCAGCAAGGTCTGGATGGATCGCTCTTCTTCTGCACATCTACAGAGACAGACACAAGATGCTGTAACGTGGTACCTGCCTGAAGTGATGTCCAGCATGGAGACGTTGACCTGACGCTGTGTGTGTGTGTGTGTGTTCCAGAGCTCCGACCAGAATATCAGCGGATGCTTCAGCTTCAACTATGTGCTCAGCATAAGTGAACCATCTCTGCTGATCGGTGAGCGAAGATCTGAATCATCAAACTGTCCTTTTAGTGTCCTCCTCTGATCATACAAACTAGATTTAGAAGTCGGAATCTGCACAACTACTCGGAAAGTTTAATGTGGAAACTGGTGCTGTCAAAATTAACGCGTTAATTCGCGCGATTAATTAGAAACATGTAACAGGCTAAAAATAATGAATGCCATTAACGCCGTTGCAGTTTTTTGTCACTTCCTGTGACGTCCTGCATTTCTTCGACATGCAGTGGATACATTTAGATGTGTGGAAAGCTTAAATCCCGCCGCACTGCGTTGATCAAGAAGTGTCACACCGTGTGTTATTCTGAATTAGCAAATGTTGTGATTTCTCAACCCTCGAAGTCTTCACACGTGTTCTCGACACATGAACTTCTGCTCAGGAACCCGTAGAGGAACTAAGCTTTTTCACTTTAGCTCCGTATCTGAGTTATGAAATCAACCAACACAACCGAACCAACAACGACACACGTTGCTAATAACGTCTCGTGTGCCTTTTTGTCTGCTTACACTAAGGTGACATGCTCTACTTCACCATAATGAATTGGGGACTGTACCGCATCAACACCAAGAGTCCAGTGGAGAAAATCTGGCCTGCTAAAGTCTCAAAAGGTGAGAGACTTTCCCCAAAATGCCGAGGCTGATGATGAAACGGTCATCTCACATCCTCCTGATCTCCTGTGGACCGTTTCTCTTCCTCATGAACCAAAGAAAGAAAAGTTCTTGTGGTCTTCGTTCCAGAAAACGTCTTTTAGTCGTGAATCCAGTCTTGTGCTCAGTCTTGTGAGTCTCAGTGCTGTTAGATGAACTTGCTTCATTTTAGTTGAGAAGGAGTTTTATTTTGCAAAAATCAAAAGCAAATGAAGAGTATAGCTGTGTGGGGGTTCGGCCTGTTGGTTGGGAGGTTTAATTGATGCAGTTAAAGTAAAGTAGTCTAATCTAAAGAATAGATCTCACAAAAAAAAAAACGTTTTTTTGCCTTGTGAAATAAATGAAATATACACAGATTGATAATCCACAAGTAAAATGGTTTTCCATAGTGTTTGTAACGGAACAAGTCACACAACGGAACAGTTTGTTTTTCGAAACTCGTTGCCGTTTGTTGCACAGAAACTTTGCAAATAACTTGAAAAAAAAAAAAGATTACAAAAGCAATTTTGTCCTCGTCTGTTTATGGTTTGCCATTTTTTACCTCGTATTCGAGAGTTAAGCAGGACCTTGCTACTCTATATACAAGATGCTAGTCACAAGAACGGTGGCAATAACAGGTGTTTTCATTTCTCACCACAATTAAAAAAAATTTATAAGCACCCCCGCTGTTACGATCCCCTCTAGTCTAGGGGTTTGAGAGGAGAACTAACAAAATAAAACAAAATATGGAGTTCGGAAAAATATCAAAAATGTTTAAAAAGAAATTGAATTGTGGCAACACACTTCAGTTCTGTCCCAAAGCGAAGGAAACTCGCCACAGATTACACAAATCAAAATATTTATTGATACAAGGAAACTTAAAAGGCAAAAATGGAAATAACTGGAAGCAATGGCTCAGGAGAGA